>KQ996036.1:136325-237698 GCA_001598015.1 Dorcoceras hygrometricum | reverse complement strand
AGCCGCCGCCGTGCGCCGCCGCCGCCGCCGCCCAACTTCGCCGGAATTTCGTTCCGGCCTAGTTTTTCGAGGAGAATCCGATCGTGCTGATCTCGTCAGGACTTCTAGTGCAGTCTGACGAAGGAGTCTCGAGTCTGGTCGTGGACCGGATTGACGTAACTACCGCAATCAACCGAGAAGCGCCGGGTTCTTGAAACACCGGTTGGAGCCAGGCACAAGTGCCGGAGAGGTAACTCGTTGAAACACCCTATGTATGTTGATACATTATAGAACTGTTATTCGTATTGATCGCCTCCCGGTTCTCTAAATTTTTGTTCTTCCGCTGCCTGACCGGGGGGCGGATCCGGATCCCCAACAGTACTTCCATGAGAAAATACTATTTCAAGAATGCTTCTCGAAACCTCTGCCACGTCATAGCTTGTCCATTGGCAATCATGGTGGGCTCAACCGCTTCCCACCATTTCCCCGCTTTACTGTCGAGGAGTGGCGTTACCACATCCACTTTGACTGCATCTGGGACCTCCAGTAGTCAAAGCTGCGTCTCGATGTTCTTCATCCAGGTTTGAGCAACTTCGGGATCGTGGCTCCCATCAAAGGTGGGGGCTTTGTTCTTACGGATGGACTCGTAATAGAACTTCGTCCCACGAGATGGAGGGGGAGGAGGAGGTGCTTGGTTGTGGTTGGGGCTAACCAACCCTTGAAGCGTTGTGGCAACAATTGTAGCTATTGCCATTAGGTCTTCTCTGCTAAGACCAGTTCCAGAGTTTGAGGATCCTTCGCCTCCATTGTTCCTATCGCTTCTTCGGTCGCCTGCCATATTCTGCCATAGGAAATCTTTACTAAGAATGAAGGTGTATAAAAGTGAAAGGTCGAGAATAAGATATCTTGAAGGTAAGCAATTTATTCGAATATAAAGATGAATTGAATACAAGCTAAAATATTTCCTATTCATCATCTATCTCTCCCTCGCCCAAAGGAACATCCTCAATTTCTTCCTCTTCCGGTTGTTATTCCGGTTCATCTTCCCATTCATCATCGAATGGAGCAGGCGCATTGTTTGCTTCTTGGAGACCTTGGATTGTTTGGAGTAGACTATCATTATCCTCTACCAGGGCCTCGATAATCAAGTGTTGTGCTTGCATCGAGTCTTCGGCTTCACGGATGCGAGCCTGAAACTTCTGATGGCACTCCACATGGTTTGCTTCAGCTAGTTGTTTCTTAACTTTCATCTTTTCAATCTTCTTGGACATGCTAAGGCCTATCTCAGTCAGTCTGGCAATGACCTTATGTGAGGCTTCTAAGGCTACTTGCGTATCTTCAAGTTCTCTCTTCGTGGTGGCCAATCCTCGTCTCTCACCGGCTAATTGGGCTCTAAGGCGCCTAATCGTGCGGCTTTGGTTATCTAGGGCAATTTGTTTCATACGGAGGGCAGCCGCAGCACGAGTACGGGGAGCAGAGGGGGCCATTTCCTAAAAATCGAAGGTATTTCCAAAAATAGAAAGTTATGAGGTTAATCCATAAACAGAAAATACTAATCATAGGGATTTCAGAACAGTTGACGGAACTGAAATTGGAGTCCTGTACAAAAAGTTATTGCATTTTCAAATATTTCCAAAAATGGAAAAACGTGTTTTCGGAAGGCAGTACTGGTCTTTCGCCAAAATCTGAAATTCGTTCTGAACCTTGAAAATTTTAGATTTGGTTTCCCAGCCGGATTATGCACCTGGTGAGCTCTGATACCACTAAAATGTCACGCCCGAGACCGAGACTCATGACATCGACAATATTGAACAATTATAAAATTGTAAAATATTAAGCCATCATAGCATAGCTCGAACCAGTCTATTACATATCCAAAATAATAGTGTTTTTACATCGGTAAAATCAGAGAAAATTTGCGGAAGCGAAAATAATTAAATTACATCAGCAAACGGAATCTTCACCAGCCCCAGAACTGATCTTGTTCTTCTTCTTCTACCTGCTCTTCACTCTTATCTGGGTGGAGAAGTAAGAGGTGAGTGTTTGGGGAAACACTCAGCAAGTGGGGGATACCATTCGAGCATAACAATTATATACATACATATAAGACTGAATTCAGAACAGGACATAATCAGAACAGAGCAGAACATAGCATGACAGATAGCACTGATGATTACTTCGTGTCTATGGTTTACTGATCAGTCCCTAATTTTTATTCCTCTAAGGGGTCGAGGCCATGTGGTTACACCAAGTAACCCAGAGTGCGTAATATTCCGTAGACCCATATTACGATATCAAAAATCAGTGCAAACGGGCTTGAACGACACGGAAATCTGAACAAGAGGTGCTCGAATAGTAGACTTAAAATCTAAATTTTTCGACATAACAATATATACATATAACAATCGAAATAAATAGCGAAAGCCCACTTACCAATATGAAGTTTGATTCTGGTAAAAATGTATGAAATCTGAAATCTGGTGCTTCCAAAAGCGCAGGAATTAATCAGCCCTTTGCCAAAAATTCTGGTGCACGACGTTGGGTTCAACTTAAGCAGGAATTCAATTGTGAAATCTGGAAGAATTTCTGTAGGATTTTTGTGCAAAGAATTGCTGCTTTTCTTACTACGGAGCTTTGAAAGTGTGTGTAAAATTCTAAGGTACGGCCGGGTATTTATAGGTGAGGGGAAAGGCGGTCTAACAGTCTATCATTAATGTTGTCCTTCAATTCCTGCTTTTATGGCCATAAAATGGCTATTACGAATGCACAAATTAAGCCCTTGAATTAAGAGGTTTAATTGGCCATTAATCCTCTAAATTGGCAATTATGGTTGCAAACAATCTGCTCTGTACGCTTGCTGAAATCTGGGGGAGAAGTTTTCGTTACCCAAAATCTGAATTTTTACGTGGTCAAAGCTGGGTTGACTGCTGAGTTGATTGCTGAGTTGGCTGCTGAGTTGACTGTGCAGAAGTTGGTTTGACCAGTGACGAAATCTGTTGACAGCCAGTGACGAAATCTGTTGGCATCAAGTGACAAATCTATCGGCAGCAAGTGACAGATCTGTTGGCAGCAAGTGACAGAGCTGTCGTCAGCAAGTGACAAAGTTGTTGGCAGCAAGTGACAAATCTGTTGGCAGCAAGTGACAAAGCTGTTGGCAGCAAGTGACAAATCTGTCGGCAGCAAGTGACAGAGCTGTCGGCAGCAGGTGACAGATCTGTTGGCAGCCAGAGGCAAAGCTGATTGACTAGATCTGTCGGCAGCAAGTGACAGAGCTGTCGGCAGCAGGTGACAGATCTGTTGGCAGCCAGAGGCAAAGCTGATTGACTAGAACAAATCTGTTTGACCAGAAGGTTGCTGTTTGACCAGAAGGTATCTGTTTGACCGACCCGATTTTTTTTTCTGGGTTTTCACAATGACTGTGACATTAGCTACCATCCGAGTAAGGCTAATATGGTGGCAGACGCTTTGAGCCGGAAGACTTCAGTGGCAGCGTGTCTATCACTGGAGCGACCACTACAGACCGAGATTCAGAGATTTGGGTTGGAGTTTTATTCATAGGGCTGTGCGCCTAGCCTCGCGATGCTCACAGTTCAGCCGAATCTTCGAGATCGGATTAGGGACGGCCAGGCTGCAGATGAGCAGTTACAGCAGTGGAGACAGAGAGACAAGGCTAGAGGACGAGGTTTGTACACAGTCGAGGATGGGGTTACTCGTTTCAGGGGTCGCATGTGGGTACCCAATACTGAGCAGTTGAGAGCTGAGATCTTATCAGAGGCCCATGCATCGACGTATTCCATTCACCCAGTGAGTACGAAGAGGTACAGGGATTTGCAGACACTTTACTGGTGGCCAAGGATGAAGAGAGATATCGGACGATTTGTGTCAGAGTGTTTGACCTGTCAGTAGGTTAAGGCAGAGCACCAGCGACCAGCAGGGTTGCTACAGCCACTCCCTATCCCTGAGTGGAAATGGGAGAACATCACGATGGATTTTGTGGTTGGATTACCCAGGAGTCCCAGAGTCTTTACGGCGATTTGGGGTATTGTGGATCGACTCACCAAGTCCGCACACTTCCTACCGGTGAAGACCACTTTCACATTGACTCAGTATGCAGAGCTATACATTAGAGGTCTCTATTGTGTCAGATAGGGATTCCAGGTTTACTTCTGCGTTTTGGAGGAGCTTGCACGCTGCATTGGGGACCAAGCTATCATTCAGTACGGATTTTCACCCGCAGACAGACGGTCAGTCGGAGAGAGTCATCCAGTTCTAGAGGATTTACTGAGAGCCTGCATGATATATTTCCAGGGTACGTGGGATTCTAGGTTGCCCTTGGTAGAGTTCACTTACAATAACAGTTTTCAGGCATCGATTGGGATGGATCCTTATGAGGCTTTGTACGGGAGGAGGTGTAGGTCTCCCGTGCATTGGGACGAGGTTGGCGAGAGGATTTTGACTGGACCTGAGATGGTGCAGCAGACAGCAGATATCGTGAGCAGGATACGAGATCGGATGAGGACAACTCAGAGTCATCAAAAGAGTTATGCCGATCGTAGACGACGAGATCTGGAGTAGGGGACCATGTATTTTGAGAATATCGCAATGAAGGGCGTGATGCGCTTCGGCCGGAGAGGCAAGCTCAGTCCGAGATTCATTGGACCGTTTGAGATTTTGGAGAGGGTCGGTACGTTAGCATATCGCGTTGCATTACCGCCCAGTCTGTCAGCAGCGCATAACGTGTTCCATATTTTGATGTTATAGAAGTAAGTCCCGAACCCATCTCATATGTTGGATTTTGAGCCGCTTCAGTTGGCACCAGACTTATCCTTTGAGGAGCGACCAGTTCATATCTTAGCGCTGTTGGGTAATCGTGGCGGATCCGGATGACGACTCCCGGCGAGGCAGCGGAAGAACAAAAATTGGGCCGAGAGACGATCAATACAATTCATAAACAATCATGCTATGACCATTCATAGGGTGTTTCTCGGGGTTACCTTTCTGGCAACTCGTGCCTGGCTCCGACCAGTTTCGCGAGAAAACCGGCACTTCACGGTAGGCGGCGGTATATTACGTCAATCAGGTCCACGACCGGAAACGATCTCCCTCCGATCAGCCTGCACTAGAAGACTGATGGATTTTATCACCAACGGATTCTCCTCGTAAAGTTGGCCGGAACAAATTCCGGCGAGAGAGGCGGCGGCGGCTTTTGAGAGACTAGGGTTAGGGTTTGATTGTGTAGTGTAGTGTTCTTGATTTAGTCCTAAGTCTACCTTAAGTAGACTTAATGATGGACTTGGACCGGCCCAACGGGCCCGGGTCCAACGGATGAACATTCGGTTCATCCCCATCACTGTGGCTTCATCATAACTCCGATCGCCGATCAGATCGGACCGATCGACTCAGTTTCCAAAATTGAATACTATGATCTGAAAAACCATTTTTCAGAACCCCAATGCAAAATGACCGTTTTGCCCCTCAACAGCGGAAATCACGATTTGACCCCTGTTGACTTTTAGGAAGTCGCACTCCCCAAAATTCTCCTCAAGTGCTCAACACATTGAGTTCAGTATCGAGTCGTGTCGTGAGGACTAATCAGTACAACCAAGACCTCGGACTTATCCACTCGACAAATGGTAACCACTTGGAAAGTCCGAACGAGTTCGATAGAGACGCCTATCATGTAGAGTCTCAATGACGTTTCGAGTCGTGAGGACTAATCTGTACAACCAAGACCTCGGACTTATCCACTCGACAAATGGTAATCACTTGGAAAGTCCGAACGAGGGTAGTTCGATAGATCACCAGGTCACTATCTATCCGCATGCTCAGAACATCACAATGTTCCCTACCAATGAAACATGGTACTTCGCATCGCAGATACTAGTCTCGAGCTCGGGCGGCCTTATCCTCATTTTGACGGCCCAATCGACTAGGAACTAATTCAGAGTACACAGTGACTATTAGATGTGTTTCATGATAGTCGTCATACCCACTATCACATCTAACATACACTTTAGTGCATTCTAGGTCTTTACTCAACGCAATTGTTAATCATCATACAACACAATGAAAGTAAAGAATGCCATAAACAAATGCGAATATCATATATAAAGATTGTCATATACAAGAGTCTATAAACCCACACGCCACAAGTTGGCTAGTTGGGCATCTACTCTAACAAGCGCGAGAGAAGCGCAGGCTTAGAGCGCGAAGGATTCCGATGGTCAAGGTCCGATGGCAGAAGCACTCGACAGATGAGGCTACCTGGGAGACCGAGACCGACATGCGGACGTGCTATCCAGAGCTTTTCGGTACGTAACTTAATTTCGGGGACGAAATTTCTATAAGGGGGGAGAGTTGTAACGCCCAGAAATCCTAAGTACGTTAAATTGAGCGCATGACTAGGGGAAAAACTTTATGTTAGTATGATTGCATATCGTGTTATGTGATTATATGATGATTTTATGTCTTACTTTGTGCATGTCATTTTACGGTACTGTTTGAGTTCCGATAAGCGGGGACGAGTCCGGAGACGACCAAATTGAAAATATTTTTAATGTTTTAGCCCTTAGACATATTTTAAAGCAAAATTTAATATTTTATTCACCATTTCCAAAAAAATAAGATTTTATGCACAGTTATCGAGGGGGGACACGGTTTTCGCCTATACGGGCTATTTTTATGAATTTTACTACACTTTTAAATTTGAGAGACCTTATATTACGAAAATTAGAGGCTTGAAGTCTGAACTTTAAGTATTTTTAATCATTTTCAATTAGAGTAGGGTTAGTTTTGGGATTAAGCCTTTTATTTTAATTAAAAGAAGTTGGAGGGGTCTTTTGTACACTTCTCATTCACTCCCCTTCCCCCTAACTCGAAATTTAACCTATCCCTCACCTCCATCAGCCGACTTCAGCCTTCCCTCTCCCATAGGTGATCGAAATTTTCAGTTCTTTGGTTGGAATTCAAAGGTGTTTGGTCTAATCCATTGTCCTCCGCTCCGGTAACGCGTATCTCTACTCCTTTCTTCGATCAAGGCAGGTTGTATTCTCCTTTTCTCACCATTTAGATCATAATATACTGTTTTATAAAGGTTTTTCATGATTTTTAGGTGAATTTTTTAGATCTATCATGTGTTGTTTGAGATTCATGCATACATCACGGTTTTGATACGTTTTAGATTCGTTTCTCGTTCTAACTCGGTTTTGGTTGGTTCAAGGACTTGGGGATCCGTTCATGGAAGCCTTTGGAGGGTCCTAGGCTTTGGATATGGTCCCTCGACCCCTTGGTCGAGCAAAAGAAGTTGGTCACATGTTGAGTGCGGCCGTGCGCATGGGGGAGCCGTGCGCATGTCGCCACTTGTGAGCCTTTGTGTGAGTTGTTTAGGCCATGGTTTGGGCCGACCATGGTTGGGGCTGGACCTGGGTAAGGTTCTGCCGGAGTATCTCCGGCCAAAGGTGGCCGGAGGTGGAGGGCCGAAGGGCGCAAAGCTTCTGGTAGCGAGTAGGGGGGCGGCGGCGGCTAGGGTAGTTGGGTGATGGGCTTGGGCCGCTTCGGTTGGGCCGATGGGTCGGTTCAATTGGGCTGGGTCGATTTGGGCAAGTTTCGAGTCAAATATTTTAAGTCCGGTCCGAGTTATTTTATTATGGGCCGGATAGTTTTATTTTAAAGTCCAAGTCAATTTATCGAGTCAAGTCAAACATTTTTTTAAGTCAAAATTATTCTTGGTCAAAATGATTTTGGGTCAATGATTTTAAGTCAAAAGTTATTTTAAATTGTTAACTTTTTAAGTAATTTGGATTTTGTCAAGTTGTTAGATTTTGGGCCGTTATTTTAAATGAGTTTTAAGCCTGTTTTGACGGTGTTGGGCCGAGTCTTTCAAATGATTTTAAAGGGGTGATTCTTTGTTGTTGGGCCAAGTTTGAGTTGGGCTTAGCATTATTTTAAGTTTAGTTGAGACTTTGGACTTAGAGTTAGTGGGCCAGTCGCTTGAACCAGTCCTTGACCGGGCCGAATAAATGTAAAGGCCCATGAATATATATTTAATTATATACGTAGTATGCTATGTAATTGAGTATGAAATATTTAAAGGAATAGGTCCATGAATATATATTTAATTATATACGTAGTATGTATTTGAGTATGAAATGTTTAAAGGAATTAAATATATATTGATGGGCCAAGCCTTTTTAAATTTGTATGATTTTATGAAATGCATGCATCATGAAAGTTTATGAAATGTTAAGGCATGAAGAAAAAATATTTTGAGGTATTGAAGTGTTGTGGGGCAAAGTTTAATGATGGGAGTTAGCCGGATATCCGGGCCCGGGGATCCCCTGTTTTAATGTATGAGCTTATGGATCCATGTGTGACATCATGGTGAAGTGGCAGCACAGAGGTGTGACATATAGGGATCCCGAGGTAAGGTCGGTGAACCACACCGCCACGTACGTTGGTTTATAGATTGATCAATCGATTATGGCTCACACTTCATGGATACGACTCGCATGTTCTTTTAAGTTATGTTATGTTTATGACATGCCTTAATATATATATGTTATGCAATGAGGTTATGTATGACTGCATTATGATTCAATGTTTTAAGATCTTTCACGCACGCATGTCATGAAATTATGTTCCTATACGTATGTGTCTGCATGTGGTTTTATTATATGTACTTTGTTATTATCGGATAGAGCATGCTGGGCCTTTAGGCTCACTAGGTTTAAATGGTGCAGGTGAACATGATGCTTATATTACTCCGACCGGCGGTGAGGACGTCTGATGCTCCGCTGCGGCTGTTACCCCGTGACCACTCACTTATTTTATGTCATTGCTTTTAAACATGTTCAGTTTTCCGCAACAGTTTTAAATACTCTGATTTTTATGTTAACTTGTGCGATGTGGATTGAGGATACTTTATAGTTAGTTTTAAACAGATGTTGAGATGATATGTTCAAATGCTTTAAGTTATGGTTTTATTTAACTTTAAGTATTTTTAATCATTTTCAATTAGAGTAGGGTTAGTTTTGGGATTAAGCCTTTTATTTTAATTAAAAGAAGTTGGAGGGGTCTTTTGTACACTTCTCATTCACTCCCCTTCCCCCTAACTCGAAATTTAACCTATCCCTCACCTCCATCAGCCGACTTCAGCCTTCCCTCTCCCATAGGTGATCGAAATTTTCAGTTCTTTGGTTGGAATTCAAAGGTGTTTGGTCTAATCCATTGTCCTCCGCTCCGGTAACGCGTATCTCTACTCCTTTCTTCGATCAAGGCATGTTGTATTCATCTTTTCTCACCATTTAAATCATAATAGACTGTTTTATGAAAATTATGCATGGATTTTTGTGAAAGTTTCGGATCTTTGTACCTTTGATCATACCTCATGCATGAGTTTCACGATTTTTAACATGTTTTGCTTCCTTCTCTTAAGGCTTCGGTCATGGTAATTTCCAGGGGTTATGGCTCCGTTCTAGAGGTTCCTAGGGGACTCATGGTGGTCTAGATCGAAGTAGGAAAGTGTCTAAGTGGTCGGGTGAACCAGGGAAAGCCATAGAGGTCGAGGTGACGCGTCGCGCTGCATGGCTGATGCGCCCACTTCCCTCGATCAGTTATCCATGGTTAGCCCATGGTTTGGACCATGGTTGGTCTCGTTAGAACCGTCTGGACCTGGGGGTGGTCCAGCAAAAAGGGCTCCGTCATTGATGGCTGGATCAGGGAGAACGAACGTGAATACCAGAAGGTGGTCGCAACGGCGCAGCATGGCTGGAGCGCCCACTTGCAGCGACCAGTTCTTCCTGGTTAGCCCACGGTTTGAGCCAAGGTCGGTCACGTTAGAACCATCTGGACCTGGGGGTGGTCCAACCGAAAGTTCTCCGGCAGTGGTAGCCGGAGAAGGGAGAACGAACGTGAGAAGTGACTGCGGGTCGCGACGGCAGTTTGTTAGGGTGTGTTGGATTTTTGGTTTAGGGTTTAAGTTGCTATTGTTCGATCTAACTGAACCGGTTTGACTGGTTCGGTTGGACCGAATCGGTTCTTTGGGGCTCGAGTCAAATATTTTAAAATGGGGTCAAGTTATTTTTTAATTTTGGACCTGTTAATTTAATTAATGCGTCAAAGGCCCAATTTTAAAGAAATTAGCCAGAAAGTCGAAATTGAGTCAAACCTTTTTAAATAATTTAAATTATGTCTAATTTCTTGTTTTTAGTCAAAATTAGGGCCTTTGGAATTTTATTGGAGTCAAACTCGATTTTTGGGATTTAATTTGGTCAAAACCGGTATTTTGATCAAAACCGGCTTTTGAGGTCAAAACTGATTCAAATTGCTTTTACAGGTCAAAATCTATTTTTATAAGTCCCAAAATGATTTTTAGAAGTCAAAATTTATTTTAATTAGTCCGTTTTAGTCTTGATTTTAAGAAATCGAATATTTAAGAAAATAGGCAAAAATGGGAAAAAGCGGTGAACATTCGTTTCATCGGCCGTTTTTGGAACGACGTTTGGTCTAGAAGTACGAGCCAGGCCCCGAAACCAGTCCTTGACCGAGCCGAGAAAATGTATAGGTCCATGAATATATATTTAATTATATACGTAGTATGTATTTGAGTATGAAATGTTTAAAGGAATTAAATATATATTGATGGGCCAAGCCTTTTTAAATTTGTATGATTTTATGAAATGCATGCATCATGAAAGTTTATGAAATGTTAAGGCATGAAGAAAAAATATTTTGAGGTATTGAAGTGTTGTGGGGCAAAGTTTAATGATGGGAATTAGCCGGGTAGCCGGACCCGGGGATCCCCTGTTTTAATGTATGAGCTTATGGATCCATGTGTGACATCATGGTGAAGTGGCAGCACAGAGGTGTGACATATAGGGATCCCGAGGTAAGGTCGGGTGAACCACACCTCTTTCACGCACGCATGTCATGAAATTATGTTCCTATACGTATGTGTCTGCATGTGGTTTTATTATATGTACTTTGTTATTATCGGATAGAGCATGCTGGGCCTTTAGGCTCACTAGGTTTAAATGGTGCAGGTGAACATGATGCTTATATTACTCCGACCGGCGGTGAGGACGTCTGATGCTCCGCTGCGGCTGTTACCCCGTGACCACTCACTTATTTTATGTCATTGCTTTTAAACATGTTCAGTTTTCCGCAACAGTTTTAAATACTCTGATTTTTATGTTAACTTGTGCGATGTGGATTGAGGATACTTTATAGTTAGTTTTAAACAGATGTTGAGATGATATGTTCAAATGCTTTAAGTTATGGTTTTATTTATAGCTTTTATTAAAAGTTTATTCCACATCTGCTTTTCAAAAAAAAAAATTTAGAGGTCCAGTACGTTTCACATGTGCCGCGTATTGTTGAAAGAATTTGCGACAATAACATCTTGCGACTATGTGCTTAAATTATGAGAAGCTGTTTGTAAAATCCGATGGACACGAGTTAACATTATTTTGACTAAAAATGTACGAGAGTTAATTTATTTTATGGAAGCATGATGGGATAAAATAAATAAATATAAAATAAGAACACGATTAAAATAGAAAACGGGGAGTTAGAAATAGAAATAAGTTATTAAGGAGTTAAACTATTTTTTCTTAAATAAGGATTCGATTCAAATTTAAATTTGGAGAGATTTTAAAATGAAATTTACCCGTTTTCATAAGTTGGCCCTTTTGTTATCAAAGTTTTGTTCATTTTCTATTCTAGTCCAACACAAATTTAATAATAAACAGTACCAAGATGGAAAACACATGCCAATCAAATATGCAATCGTGGCTGATTATGAGTCCATATAGACGTAAGCGGTAAGGTCGTGAGTCGTGACAATGTGGGTAGCGTGTCTACTTTTATTGAAATTTTTTTAGTTACTAAATTTTGTTTTCCGCCAATATCATAAATTGTATAGCAAATGAATATATTCTCGAAACTATTATTACTCAAAACACCATGATTATTGCTCGATATATAGTGATGGGTTTATCTAAGAGTTAAAGAAATATATTTTTTTTATAAAAAAAATTCACTCACAAAAAACAAAAATGTAAAAAATAAAAAATTTATGATTATTAACTTCCCGAAAGAAATTGCTACGATTTAGCTACTGTTTGTCCCTTATGAAAAGTCAGCACGAACCTTTTGCCCAACGGCAAATAAATGTTATGAAATAGCACGTACTAGATATTTTTTATAATAGTAACCTTTTTTTGTCTTTATTGCGTTTGGCATAAGCCGTGGACGAGTTCTAGCCATTGATTTTGTCGCTCAAATTTTCAAACATGGAACCTCAAAAACAGCTAATCCCACCAACGATAACACAATAATATTAAGAAACTGATGTCAAATAATGTAACAAAACAACAAATTTGATTATTACAACAAGCTTGAGACCTACGCAGCTTTTTATTTTATTACTTTTGCAAAAGTCTTAATTGGAGTCACCTAAAAAAACAAACAAACCACCCATTCCCACGATCTTTTCAGTCCCAACAGATTTATATTTGTTTTGCACGCAACGACATATATATGAATTAATGGATTTTATTTGGCTTGTGAGCATCGACATCATTTGCCTCGATTGATTTTATATTTTATGGTAGGATATGATTAATAACAAAGAGCGTGATTATAAATTGGTTGATAATAGAGAATAATATTTGATAATAATAATAATATGTTTGATTTGATTGATTGAATTTAGGATAATAATTTACGTTTTAATTAATATTTATAAAAATTAACATATATAATAAAAAGGTGAAAACAAAGGATAATATTATATTTTTTTATATTAATGTTTGATTTATTTGAGTAAATAATTAAATATTTTATTAATATGAAACAGATATATAATGATTTGATTGATGTGAGATAAATAATATTTTCATCCGAAGATGTGGTGATAGGATCATTATTAGTTAATAAGGAATGGACGAGGGGAATTCTGATTTTATCAAATAGACACCGGGTGAAGATAATGAGATCCATTTATTGTTTTGAGCACCTCTCATCAATAGATGTGATTAGTTCTTTTTATGGACGAGACGATTGTCATTGATTTGTATATTCTAATTGTTGGCATACCAGGGACTTCGTTGTCCACCTATAATTTTCTTCTTTTTCATAGAACAGTGTAATAAATTCGTTAGGGTGGACAATAATAGATGAGCTTTGAATAAATGATAGGAATTGCTAACTTAGTTGTTGGCTTTAAGGTTACTAATTGGGACATTTAATCTTTCATGGGATCATTTTTTATTTTCTCCCTAGAACTTGGTATCTAAAATCAACTTGTCCTATGCTAAACCTGGTCTAACATAATTATATATTTGTATGCAAGAAATTAATATGATATTATCAATTAACCTCCTTTCTTTTTATATTTGAATTCTGATTACCACAAGAATACCTAATATAGAAAATCCTAGACCAAGTTCATACCTCTGTGGTCCATATCCAAAAGATACAAAAAAAAAACTTTTTATTTTGGTAATCAGGTGCATACAAGAGCAATTGGCTTCCCCTTTTGAAAGAATGGAGTTAGTTCAATAGTAGTTGTCAAGTCATGAGAATAAATATCCATGTTCTCAATTGTTGAGTATGTCTAAGAATAACAGATAGAAAAATAAATAATTTGTCCTCATATATGATCAAAAGATCATATGACCCACAAAGTCATCTAACACATCACTCGACGAAGATACCAATTTGTGACAAACTCTGCGGCTAACGGTCAAAGTTTTGAATTGGTCGCTTGTTTCCGCGACATGTGAGGAAAAGTCACAGAAACTCTACGTGCTCGGGAAATTCAGGTAATGAGCTCCAGTTAAACTGAAAATATACGTGGACTCACTCAATTATTACAACTTTTTTTATATATAATCAAAACAAAGAAAAAAATGAGGTACATTCTTACATATAGATGCAGAATACTCTGATATGTCCAAGTATCAGATACAAGATCTCAGTGAAGTGAAACTAGATTTCTTTTATCATAGCAATCTAATGGGAGAACTCAAATGAAACAAGTACTACTAAACTTGATCACATATAAACCTATTATAAGGGGGGGATCGAAAAAAGGACCCAGCCTTGTGTTGTGGTTAAAGTTATATCAACAGTTAAGAATGAATGAAGGTTGTGATCTCATTCATAAGGGAATGGAAGTGTTCATTGTTAGGCAAGAAATAGAACCCTATAGTCGCCTTATCGAGGTAAAGGAGCTTCGCTTGTTGGCCATATTTCTTGAGTCCTTCAACATAGGCCAATTGCCAATCTTGGAGGATATCTAATCCGGCCACGACGACGAGGCTTTTTGGGAGTTTAAGGCCCTCCAAGCTTTTACTCCTGGGGCCGAATACATTGCAAGCCGGATGGTTCCTATCCTCGCCTTCCGGCAAATAAGCTCTCCAATACCAATCCCTGTCCTGGACCTTGACAAAGTACTTCCCGTCCAATCTCTGCTCCGATTCGGTCCTCTCCTCCCCGCCAAACAGTGGATGCAACAGCACATTACCCAATACTTCCACGCCCTCCTCCGATGCACGAACCGAAACGTAATGCGCGATGTTGCCGCCGGAGCTATCTCCGGCTAGAAAGACATGGACTTTGGATTCTTTCCCACTTCTAAGCCATGCTCTTGATTGAACCCACTTGAGCGCCGTCCATCCATCATCACAGGCACAAGGGTATCTGTGTTCCGGTGACCTACGATAGTCAACCGATACCACAGCAGCTTTGCAAGTGCTAACAATCCGTCGACAGAAGGTGTCGTATATGGCACTATTGGCTGATGAATGGACAAAGCTCCCACCATGGAAGAACACGATTACGGGTACTATCTCTGTTTCATTCAATGGCTTCTCGAGCTCTATGATCCCCCGGGGAGCCTCATTTTCAGCGGCAGGCAGATAGACTCGGTTGAGGAGGCTTGTGGAACGATCGATCACATCGAAAGAGTAAACCCCATCAACTGGGGTCGTGTTTGAGGGAACTTTTCGATCGAGAAACTCGTTCAAATCGCGATTAAAGGTCCCGTCCGGGCGGCGAAGCATGTTGTATACGAGCTTGAAATTCGATATGAGGATCCAAGTGTTGAGTGGAACCACCCTCTGCCCATAAACCAGTCATCGAGAAGATTTTAAACACAGAGAAATATGAGCCATTACGCATAAACATCGAAAAACAGATGACACTGATCTTATCCATGTAAGGAACCAGATTTAGAAAAAAGAAGAGAAACCAACTAAAATAGTAAAACCCAAAACATGAGAAGCCGAAAATAGCTTCCTGGGTCCAAACCAGAAAATCAGAGGTAAAATATCCAGCTGTTTAAAAACAATCAAAATATTTACCTCAAATTTTCTGGAACAAAAACTTCAAAAGCTGAGAAATGAGAGAAACTGAAGTAGCCCCCCTATACATGAATATAAAATACAGTAATGATTACCTTCGACTCATTTGCATTCACTTCATTACTACCTGCCATGAAACAGTTGTTTTCTCCAATAAAAACTCGGTGGTCCGCTCAAAGAAATACGAGTAAATTATTCTCCCTTCCAGAAATACTCCAACCTCCGGTATATATATATATATATATTTATATTCCTTTTGCCCTTTGATTCCCCCTGTCTCCAGCTTCCCTCCCACGAACGGAGAAAGGTCTCAGTTTACTTTTCTCACTCTACAGATCACCAAAGCAACAAAGACTGAGAGGATCATAATATGTCCAAAATTTCACGTAGATATATAGACAGATAGATACAGAAAGCATATATATATATATATGCGTGTGTGTAATGAATAAAAAGGAAGCCAAGTAAACGACGGAAAGAAAGCGGTGACGAGAGAAACGACAAACTGGGGCGGCCGCTGTAAAGAAAATATTTCAATGGGTCCCACAATTTTTCAAAAATGTATTAGATTAGATAATATATAGTATAGAATCCTACTCTCATGCCATACGTACTAAAACTTTTTAAAATAATTTGACTAGATATTTAACTGTGGGAAAATGGAGAAAAATACCTCTGTTCAACTTTTTCATAAAATTCATGTCATCATATAAATATTTTTGTGATAAATTATCTGACACAAGATTAAAATCATTTTTTACTCCCTACATTTATATTTTACATATTTGCCCTTTGTCAATCAATAGGATGAAACAGGAGACCAAAAAAAACTAATCGGCTGAAAGTTGGAGCTCAAAAACTACTGAATGATAAAATTCGTCAGGCCCCAATGAACATATAGACGACTAATCAAAGTTTTCATTCAAATCTACGAGAAAATGATTCGAGGAATGATCTGTTTACAGATAATTTTTTACGAAGTTGATAAATGATAAAAAGGAAATTCTTTATCATTTTATATGATTTCATATTTTATTTATCATTTTCATATGTAAAAACATTCATCAAATTCATAAAACATTATCTTTAAACAGATTATTCATCAATCATTTTCTTTTTACGAAGTGTGGCTCAGAAGTTTTACTTAGGTCATAGTTGCTTGATCAAGCTCATGTGGTACTAGGACTATGTGGGAACGCTTTCATACTACGTGGCAGGGCACCCCGGCTCGTCAGCCGAAATCCGCACGCCCGTAATTGAGTGAGATGAACGCAAAGTCATGTCGTGTCTTAATGAATTATCACCCTTGGTCACACTTCCAACAATACGGAGTACTTAGTTTCACCAACAAAATACCACAATCGAGCCGAATAATACATAATTTGGCTCATATGATATCATGATTGCACATTAAAATACATCTGAAATTGGAGTGCGGTGCATACATCTCCATGTCGGGATTTTCTTAAAAATTACCCTTGGTTACCCATTCATGCACTTGAACATAGTTAAAGAGGGATGCTCCAACTTCACACCTCGAACAATATATAGTACTTAATTTCACCAACAAAATATCAACGTCGAGCCGAATAATACCTATTTGGCCCATATGATACCATGATTGAACATTAAAGTACATTTGAAATTTGAGTACGATGCATACATGTCCATGTGGGATTTTCTTAAAAATCATCTCTGTCACCCATTCATGCACTTGAACATAGTTGAAGAGGGATCCTCCAACTTCATACTTCGAACAATATGAAGTACTTAATTTCACTTACAAAATACCAAAATCGAGCGGAATAGTACCTAATTTGGTGGTCGTGGACTTCGGTTTCAACCTTACTTGTTGATTTGAATCAAACTTCGATTCTCTGGTAGTCGTTTATATGTTTATTGGACCCTCGACGAATTTATCATTAAGTATTTATCGGGTTTCAATTTTCACCCTGTTAGTTTTCCTTGAGCTTCTGTTTCGGTCCATTGATCGGCAAAGAACAAAAATGTAAAAATATAAATGTAGGGAGCCAAAAATAAGTAGTATTTGTGTCAGGTATTGTACTTGGTTTACCTATGAGGTAAATACAGCTAAATAATTATTATTGTTATCTGTCCTCTGAATTTTGAAGCAATATAATAAATTTTATTACATCAAAATTCGAACGATGTATCATGGTAGAATGTAAAAAATTCTATTTAAACTTAAGGGTCTTTGTCAGGTAATTTTTATTGGGCATCCCACGTGTTAAATATTTTTAGAAAAGAATAGTTACATATTCTTAATAATGTTCTTTATAAAAAGACATTTTATCACAATGTGAATGATTTGATATTAGATATTGTGTTCAATTAGAAGTCATCATAATAATATATATGCGGTTTTTTACTTTTCAGAAAACACATTTACTAACAGAAAAATGTTCTAAAAAACTTGAAAAAAATATATATTTGGTAAAAATAAATGTTTTATTATTAATGATAATTACATGCGGGTATCGAAGTAAAACTATCGTACGAGTTTAGATGACATTTTTTAAAGAAAAAGAAATCTGTCTAATCAATCGGGGTCATGACAGAAGCATTTATCCCGTTCAACTCACATGAGCTTACAAAAAAGTGAGTATAATTCGACTTTGGAAAAGAATAAGAAATACTTAGTTCTCCAAATAAAAATGGAAGTTCCAGAAAAATTACTGAGATTTGGTTTAAAAACCATATTCACTGTTACTAAATAACTCTATTTTTTTTTTTAAAAAAAGAACAACGAATATTACTAAGAAATTCTCTATCCTATATTCATATCCTCTAGGTCCTATTGGCTCAATGGATCCTAATATTATGTGATTATAAAAAGTTTGATTTATGATTTGGATATATTTGGTTTGATTGATTAATTTTATAATAAATGGTTAAAATATATTAATTATTAAATATAATAAAAAAATATGATGAATAATAATATAATTTTATATTAATAATGTGATTGATTTACGAAAAGATAATTAAAAGATAAATGTAAAATAAATATAATAGTTTGATTTTACAAAATAAATAATATTTCAAATAAATATAATATGATATAATAATAATAATATTAATAATCATGTCAAATATAGGCTTGAACTGAGACCAAAAAAATACTTTAAATTTAGATCCATCCTTTCTGAATATATAGTGGTTGATCTTGTAATAATTTTTACCCATTAATCTTAAATTGGAAAAGGCTAGCACCAAACCTATATATCTAAGGCTGGCGTCTGCTGTTCTCTTGTGTCAAAATTTCCTTGGGTTCTGGAAGTAGTCAAACGACAATAAGTTGTATTCGCTTGACCAAATTGCCCCTCTCCCCGCTGGCACGTGTTTGTGCAGTAGTGTGTGAAAGCGTGGTCCGCACATTGTTCGCGGGACCCACATTTTCCAAATTTTAATTTTTTTAAACATGATTTAATGTCCATATAAACTATTAAGTTGAACTTTCAACTTAAAAAATTATATCTAAGCGCTTCTTCAAGAATTTTAGTGTAAATTAACATATATTTAACAAAATAAAGTTATGTAATTTTTAATTTCAGCTTATATATAATATTTAATATTTACTAGTCTTCTGATGTGATATGACCAATAGAGGTTTGTCATGCTGTGCGATTTTCACGACAATATTGGACAACACGTGCATGTCACGTGATGGCCCACCACATTGGAATAATTGTTTTTTATCTATAGAATAATGCTGTATTATACAATAACTCTCAAATATTATCCCAAAAATAAGGTCAGCGTGAGATCAGTCCCCTTTTATATATATATATATATATAATTGATATTATGGGTATTTTGTATAAGGGTTGTATGAGCACCTGTATATATATATATATATAAATGTTACTATGTCCAAAAATGAAATAATTTCGTTACTAATTTCTTGGGACTAATGTGTATTAATAACAATTAATAGGAAAGAGGTTGGCCCCGCATCGAGTTTTTGGCATTTTGTAAGTTTCGTCGACAAGTGGGAACAACGTTTGGCTTCTTGTGGCCATATTTCACAAATTCCTAATCTTAACAAATACAAATAAGATTTCGTTTTCCCACTCGAGCATCCTCTATAGTCTATGCTCCAAAAACAAGATGTTACGATTTAGAGATATCATGTTGGTTTTTATGGCTTGTTTAATTCTCACATGTATTACTATGGTTTTACAACTAACATATTGTTGAAGAACATCAATAACATATTTCAACCATATATCCGATATGTTTCAAACCTAATTCAACAATCCAATCATAGTATCTCGATATAACATTGAAGTGTGTAATGTCGGTTGTCGGACTAAATTTTCCAAACTAAAAATGATTAAAAATCTTTTAAATTCGAAAGATATACGATTTACACGAGAATTTGATAACACATATGATCGAAGTCACTAGCGAAACAACCATGTTAGATAAAAAAAAATCATATAGCAATATATGCTTATTTACAGTTATAAGAATCAGACACTCTACAAGTTCTAAAATAGACGACGTTAATGCGTCCAATTTGATTTAAATACTTTTGGCCGACAGTGGGAAATCGTGCACCTTTACTTGAATAATGATAATAAGAGTAATTATAACAATCAATTTAAATATGTATGGTGGTAGTCGGTAAAGTTCATTTCTATAATTTTGAAAACTTTTCCATGGATTTGCATTAATTACTACCTCCTCAGAGTATAGAATATATATTTTACGTACACATATGGTTGGCGATGCCATCGTCTTCTTCTCACAACTTTACCACCACTTTATTTAGTCGATTTACAACACAAATTTAGCATCACCAGGACAAAATTTAGCATCATTTTATATATCGCAAACTAGGTCAAATATTTTGATCTGAAATCACATAATACAAAGGGATTAGAAACCTGTTGATCTTATATATATAGATATATATATATATATATGTGTGTGTGTGTATCTGTGTGTAGTGACTGAAATGTATAGGACACCATGAATGTTACAATCATTCATGAAAAGTTGCACCACTATACGAAGGGTTACAATCATTCATGAAAAGTTGTACCCATTCAAGAGTGGTTACACGCATTCACAAAAGGTTACATTCATTCATGAATGGTTAAAACTCATTCATGAAAGGTTGCACTTCACAAAATGTTGTACTTGTTCAACTGTGCACCTATATATAAGACCCTCCATTTGAAATCATAAGTGCATTTTTCTCTATAAACATTGTATAGATACTCATTGCATCTTTCGCTTCTTCCTTCTTTGTTACTTGAAAGTTCTACATATTTTTGTTCGCTGACATACCGAGGTTGGTGTGCTACTTCCTCTATATCTGAAATCATTGTATCTTGGAGACAATTGCCGAAAACGTAGAGCATTATTATACGGGCAACTTTGTCTTGCGATTGTTGGGTATCTGGACTTCGGGGTACAAAGGAATGTAGTAAGTCGAGGCAAAGAACGATCCTATTGTTGGGTAATTAAGTGAATGAAGCCCAAACGGGATAGGCCCAATATTGTGGCCCAATATGGGATATGCCCAATAGTGTGGTCCAATAAGAGAGTAGAATAAAGTGTGCATGTGAGTGTTGTCACACATCGAAAAAAATTTGAAAAATTGTTCAACTTATATAGCTCATTTTTTGAGTTAAGTGTTGGGCCCCTTGGGGTACCCAAGTTTTGGGAGGAAGAGGACGCTAATCAGTTCGGTCATGAAAAAATGCACGTGCGCGCACGGCCTGTAGGTTCGACGTGTCGTGGCGTGGCGTTGTGCAGTGTGGTCTTTGACAAGTATAATACTTTTTGGAAAAAAAAATTATCTGGATTTTCTTTTTGAATGCATAACCGAACCGAATTAGTGCACAGAGAACCAGAAATAATCAGATCGGATCGAACCGGTTTTTCTGAACCAGTGCACCTGCCTCATGCCTAGAACGCTGCAGCTGTCGGGATGGTGTGCGTCCGTTCAAAATGCTGTGGCTGTTTGGGATGGCGTGCGACCGTTCTGAGTCAGTGCAACTATTCCTCAAACGGTGCATGGCTGTTTGGAGGCATGCGTCCATCCAAACCAAACGACGCGTCCCTTCAAGGCAACCGAACACCTCATAAATACAGGCAGTCTAGCAATTCGAGAAGGACCAACTTTTTCTTTCTGCATTCGAGTTCCCTTTCTCCATTTTGCATTCGACTTCCCTTCATCCCAATGTTCGTTTCTGGTGCTCGTTTTCATTTCTGCTTTACGAAACAAAAACGCTGCTCAACCAAACAACGGAACTCTGAAAGTTCAAATATTATTTTTGTTCGCTGTAATTTCTAAGTGTGGTGCTACACTTCGTGATTCGAAAGTTGTTGTATCTTAAGGACAATTGTCGTAACAAAATCACAATACTCGGGCAATTTCATCTTGCGGAAAGAGTATCTTCCTCGTCTCGACTAGTCAACAGACAATCATGCACTACTGTTCATTGGAACGAAGGACAGAAAAATATATGTATAACAAATAATCGCAAGACAAAATTTGTGCTTCTCATCACTTGATCGAAGATGTTATATGTTGAGTTAAGCGTGCAAGGGTGAGAACAGTACTGGGATGGGTGACCTCCTGGAAAGTTCTCGTACGTCAAGCTGCTGACGTTGCGCCGCTTGATCTGGTTGGACATGTGGGCTATAAAAGTGTGATGTCAGATCTTAACGGGTAATACTATCTCTGCTGGGGATAGGACCGACGGTAGGTGAATGGTAAGACTAATCTCTAAGGGAATTGAGACAGCACCAGCAGTCAGACACGCACCTCCCTGATTCATTGGCCTAACAGCCCAACTCTAACACACATAATAGGTGCACTCTGCGCTGCCACATTAGAATAAAATAAAGTTGCACCTTGGCTAATAACTATAGCTTTTGGCCTAGTGGTAAGCGCTTGATCCTAACATTATCAGTCACCTTCACACCGCTCGCCACTGCTGCTGCACATGGTGAAAAGCAGTTCAAATTCTTGGGTGCAGACTTCAAGCGTTGGCAATAGAAGATGTTGTCTGAAATCACTGAGCATGTCCCAGTTCTTTATCGAGGAACCCCCTGTCGCCACTGAAGGCGACAGTGTTACACAAATACGGACCGCAGTTGATACGTGAAACCAAAGCGACTTCTTGTATCACAACTATATTCTCAACAGTCTAGACGACGTTTTGTATGGCATGTACTGTTCCGTCAAGACTGCAAGAAATTGGAACTCTTTGGAGAAAAATTATAAAAATTGAGGATGTCAGAGTGAAGAAATTTATCATCACCAAGTTTCTGGACTACAAGATGGTGAACGCCAAATCCGTTATGAGTCAGGTAAAAGAAATTCAAATTATTGTTCATGATTTATTAGCAGAAAGAATGGAGATAAATGAACCATTCCAAGTGGGGGCAATAATCGAGAAATTTCCATCGATGTGGAGAGACTTCAAAAACTATCTAAAGCACAAGTGAAAGGGGTTGAAACTTGAAGAGTTGATTGTACGATCCCATATCGAGGAGGATAAACGAGCGAACGTTGTCCAGGATCCGAGTGTGCCAACCGATCTTTCGAAACTTGACTTATTTGCTGTAGTGTTTGAAGTCAAGTTGGTGGATAACCCGAGGGAATGGTGGGTCGACACATGTGCCACTAATCATATATTTCTGAAAGATGAATGTTCTCATCCTACACTGCTGTCAGGGATAGAGAACTTTGCATGGGAAATTCCACAGTGTCTGATGTCGTGGGAATCGGGAACGTCGTACTCAAGATGACATCCAGAAAGGAAATGAGGTTGAAGAATGTGCTCCACGTGCCGGACATTCGCAAGAACTTGGTTTTGAGATCCTTACTGAGAAAAGCAGGGTTTAGGCTTGTAGTTGAACCAGACAAGTTATTCCTTAATAAAAGCAGAATATTTAGCGGCAAAGGGTACCAGGATAATGGACTCTTTAAACTCAATGTAATGAATGTTATCCGCTCTAAGGCGAAGAATAAAATCAATAATTCTGCTTACTCGCTTGAAAGTTTCAATTTGTGCCATGAACGTTTAGGACATGTCAATTTCAACACGTAGAAAATATTAGTTAATTTAAATGCATTACCTGCATTTAAAAGAAATCCACAAGAAAAATGTGAGATTTACGTTGAAGCGAAATTGGCTAAGGCTCCATTCCATTCTATAACAAGAATTACAAAGCCACTTGAATTAATTCTCACCGATGTATGTGATTTAAAATTTATGCAAACTAGAGGTGGCAAAAATTATTTCATAACATCTACCGATGATTGCACGAGATATTGCTACGTTTACTTATTAAAAAGTAAGGATGAAGTAGTAGAGCGTTCAAAGTTACAAGAATGAAGTTGAGAATTAATTGACATCCAAGATTAAAATGATTCGAAGCGATAGAGGTGGAGAGTATGTCGCTCCGTTTGAAGACTTTTGTTCACTCTGGCATATTCTCAGACCGCAACACCATACTCACCTCGATCTAATAGGATTGCAGAAAGCAAAAATCGAACTCTAAAGGAGATGATGAACACTTTGCTTATAAATTTTGGCTTATCTCGAAACCTGTGGGGTGAAGCAATATTGTCTGCAAGCCACATTCTTAATAAGATACCACACAGGTAAAGATGAAACTTCACATGAGTTATGAAAGTGGCGAAAACCAGCTTACAAATATCTTGAATTATGGGGGTACTTGGCAAAAAAGAAATATCAAAGCCAAATTAAGTCAAGATAGGCCCTAAAATAATTGACTGCGTGTTTATAGGATATGCACATAATAGCAGTGCATTTCATTTTTTGGTTCACAAGTTAGAAATTTCTGATATTAGTGAAGGAACAATGGAATCAAAGAATGTTGTATTCTGATATTAGTGAAGGAACAATTAAGAAGGCTTTACCAAGAGACCTTACGAAACGACGATTGAATTCTCTGAACCAAATGAGAAACCTAGATGCAATAAAAGAACAAGGACTGCAAAAACATTTGGTCCTGAATTTCTTACATATATGTTAGATGATGAATCTCAAACCATTCAGGAAGCCTTGTCTAATCCAGAAGTACCTTTCTGGAAAGAAGCTATATAAGATATTATGCATAACAATATCTGGGAGTTAACTGATTTTCCCCCGGGTTGCAAACATTTAGGATGTAAGTGGATTCTTAAAAGGAAATATATAGAATATGGATCTATAGACAAATACAAGGCTCGTTTGATTGCTAAAGGGTTTAGACAAAATGAAAGGTATGACTTATTCGACACATATTCTCCAGTTACTATGATTACATCCATTCATGTTCTCATCACTATTGCAATATTGCATGACCTTGATATTTATAAAATAGATGTGAAGACTGCATTTTTGAATGGAGAACTCGATGAAGAAATTTACATGGAACAACCCGAAGAATTTGTTATATCCGGACAAGAAAATAAAGTATGTAAACTTGTAAGTCACTATATGGACTAAAACAAGCGCCAAAATAATTGCATGAAAAGTTTAACTCTACGATGAAATCAAATGAATTCAAAATCAACGAATATAACAAATGTGTCTAGATCAAAGGTACTTCAAGTTCGTATATAATTATTTGTCTTTACGTTGATGATATGCTAATCATGGGAAATAATCATAAGCTGAATATTAATACAAAGAAAATGTTGAAAAACATTTCGACACCAATGATTTGAGTTTGTTTGATATTATACTAGGGATCAAGATCTCTAGTATACCGGATGTTATTATATTATCACAAACTCGTTATATTGAAAAGATACTTGAACGATTCAGTACTTTGATGAGTCGTCGTGCTAGAACACCAATGGACTTGGGTGTTCATTTAGCAAAGAATCGTGGAGACCTGTCTCTCAACTTGACTATGGAAGGGTAATATGGGTTTGAATGTTTCTAACAAACTGTACTCGCCTCAAACCTTGCACATACCGTAAACAAATTGAGTAGATTCACGAGCAATCCAAATAAAGATCATCGAAAGCCTTAACAAGAGTACTTGTATATTTAAGGCATGCATCAAACTACGATTTAACATATTCAAAATATCCAGCAGTATTAGATGATGCAAGTAACGAAGGAGCTCGGGCGATTCCCGAGCGCGTGGCAAGGCCTCGGTCAAAATTCCGAGCGCCGAGCTCTATGCGTGCCTCTTGATTGCTTTCGCCCTTGATGACGTAGGTAGGATCGATGCTTAGTCCTCGGGTCCCGAGCTACTAATGGGGGGCATCATAATTTATCTATCTTGATTCTAGTGAAAATTAAATTTGATGATATTACCCTTTGACCCGGTCATCTCATAATGACAATGGTAACCGAGCTATATTAGGTAAATAGTTCTGGTGGTGTTAGACCTCGATTGCATAGATGGTCTGATGCACTCAACATTTGATCACTGCTTAATTCACTATGGCAAATCCATCCCCCCTTACTACATGGTGGTGAGCTCGGGTTATATTTGGAACTCAGGTGAACTTTCAAATGCAATTTAGGAGCTGAACATTCTTGAGAAGTGATAATATGGGATATACACAAAATAAGGAAGAAATCCAGTAAATATTATTATAATATTGAATCAGATCAAATTTGACAACAAATTAAGAATTTTAACGGAACTTAGCATATACAGCTCTCCTCCAATACGGTAACAAACACATCCCTATTCCTATAAATTTAGGTATTCCTCATATCATTCAAACATTATTTGTCTATTGTTTTTCTCTTCTCGAGTCATTTTCTGACTTAACTATCGGTGTAGTCACGTCAAAGACATATCTAGTGCCCCCTAACTATTGTTCTTGCTTGTAGGAGACTCCCGAGCTGAGATACTGAACCGAAGAGAAAGGACGAAGAATTAGCTGGTCGGGCCAAACTTTGGGTGAAAAGTTTTGGTGATATCAGATGGGATAAAAAATTCGGGTTTTGTACACACTTCCAAATGTTCACCGCATTAAGACTAATTCAAATTTTAACAAATGTGATTTATAATGGTTAGAAAAAGAACTTTTTTGTGAATTTTAGTTTCTTTATTACTATGTTAAGTGATGTAATGATATTCATATTAAATCGGAAAAATGATTGAAGATGTGAAAAAACCAGAGATAGATGATCAAGATTAAACAGATATCATATGAATAAGGAAACTTCAGAATCGAGATCACAAAGAGACAAAAGATACAACATAATAAAACTTTTGCTAATTTTTTATATTATACAAAACCATTCAATCATGATAAATTTGAGTAAAGGGTAGCACCATGAGTAGGGAGAATGATATAGCAAAATTTTTGCATTTATCAAAGTTGATCGATAGAATCAAGTAACTACTGGAATTCGAATTACATCTCGAAACGCCAAACAAACGTTATTGCTAAAAAATTCCTTTGACCAAAACTAATGATCCATTTGGAAGAATTGGGGCATCACCTTTTAAAATCTTCATGATGAAACATCCAAATAAAATAATTGTTATTTTTTTAGGTAAAGAAGAAAGTGTACGACAACAAATTTTCAAAACTCCAAGTTAGTACAATGTATGAAGACCTAAATTTATCCTCGAGTGTTTGGCGTGTGTGTGTTTTTCTTGTATTGTATTGGAAACAAGAAGCATCTCCCTTGGGTAAAATATAATTGTCTTGTTACGGTGGCATTAGAAAGTCAGCAATCCATATCAAATTAGGCTCGACTTTACCATTGGTTGTCTGTTGGGAAATTCGGACAAAAATAATTGCTTAACCTTTTGTTGTTTAGCTTGGAAAATGGTTTGATTTTTAGTCATCGTTTGTTCGTGAATGCTTCGACTTTCCATAATCTATGTTATCTTTAATGCTTTTGTTTTCCATACGAGTGTTCTGTATTCACCTCTTTGTGTTTAGTATATTTAAAACTTACTCACTTTATTAAATTTGAAATTATAACATTGTAGGGATACAAGTGTCAAATACACTAACAGAGGTGAAAGAATTGATAGAGTAACAGGTCAATTGTTTTTTTTTTCAAATTTTGAAATTATATTTATGAATACTTCTCACATTTAATATTTTTATACACGCCAAATCAAATATCGCATTTAAATTTCTTGGTTTGTAATTTGGACTGAATCACTTTGAATATGGTACTAAGGCCGAGATACTACCAAAACTTTTAATGGGCTCACTTAAGTGTAGCCCAACCCAATGTTTTTACTGTTTCTGCAAGGGTTTTACTTTTTTACCTTAGCCCCCCCAAAGCCCAGAACGCTAAAGCTCACGAAGAAAATACAAGATGGAGATAAATAATATAGTTTGATAAATTATATATAATTTTATTAGTATATGACATAAATAAGAGTTGCTAGTACTAATATCAAACTTGCATATTCTTGCGGTGAACCCTTTTCTGAAGGAATGCATATGAACTTGAAAAACTGATTCCCGTAAAAAAAATAAAAAAATAAATAAAAATATAAGCTAGCATCACAACAAAGGGGTGAAATATAACGCCTAGAAACTTTTGACTACGTACAAATGATATGACTAGGGGAAAGATATTGTTAGATGATTACATGCCATCTTATATGATTTATTTATGATTTTATGCTGTATGGCATGCATGTCTTATTTTTCAGCCTGTTTGAGTTACGGATGTGTGGACGAGATTAGAATCGACCGGAATGAAAGTAATTTGAGATTTTAAGTTATTGGATTTTTAAGAATGATATTATTTTATTTTAAGCAAAAATTTCTGAAAATTGGATTTTTTATAATTAATTTGGAGGGGAACCCGTTTTTCGCCTATACGTGCTGTTGTATTGAGTTTTAATGTGTTTTAAAATATGAGGAGGCCTTGATTTCGAAAATTTTTAATCTTCGTGTGTTGATCTTAAGTGTAGCCCAACCCAGTGTTTTATTGTTTCTGCAAGGGTTTTATTTTTTTACCTTAGCCCACCCAAAGCCCAGAACGCTAAAGCTCACTAAGAAAATACAAGATGGAGATAAATAATATAGTTTGATAAATTATATATAATTTTATTAGTATATGACATAAATAAGAGTTGCTAGTAGTAATATCAAACATGCATATTTTTTGCGGTGAACCCTTTTCTGAAGGAATGCATATGAACTTGAAAAACTGATTCACGTAATAAAAAATAATAATAAAAAAAATAAAAATATAAGCATAGCATCACAACAAGGGGGTGAAATGACTGCTTTGTCCACGTAGTATTAGAGATAACTGGTATCAATCAAAGATTAAAGTTTCTGGTTTCATATTTTTTAAGGGAAAATTACATTATGTATATTTATCTACTTTACCAAAATAGACATCACCTAGCTAATCGCCACACATTGCATTGCTTCTGGAACTGGATAGATGAAGATTGGTATTTTGATTTCACTATATATATGATCTTTCTGTTGACAGACTCACCACAGATGCAGAATCGAATGTGCTAAAACTTCTCTAAACTGTGATTCTCATTCATCTATTTCAAAAGAATACAAATACTTATCTATCAATATATACAAAGAGTATAACAACTTTCAAGAGCTGAGGGAAGCCAGTGTCAATGTGCAAACCATCATCGCTTGATGGATGAAAACTCAGGTGGGAGATCCCTGATAACTTATATACACGAGGCGAATTTGCCAATCTCCCTTTTCACCTATCCACAGAGTTCTCATTGATCTCCCTCTCTTTCTCATGACGCTCCTCCTGATCAAGTATATAAGTCTGATAACCAGCAGGGGTGGACAATTGACCGGATCCACTACTGCTAACCGACCTCTCGATGTCATTAATGTTTGCAATCAAAGATATTGGTCTCTCGGGTATTGAAGGTACAGGAACATCCATGTCCAGCATCTTAACTACTTGGTCCATTGTCGGCCTCGCATACAACTGCGGATGTGAACAAAGAACAGCGACCAGAACATAATTCTCCACAATCTCTGGAGGACCCAAATCCGGCATATTGTCCTCGGCAACAGACATTGCTCTGCCTTTTCTAACCAGGGACCAAGCCCAATCAGACAAAAGAGTAGGTTGTCCATCATTAAACACCATGAGTGCTTTTTTCCCACTAATCAATTCAAGAAGTACGACCCCAAAGCTATAAACATCGCTCCTCTCCGTCAGCTGGCCATATAATGCATACTCCGGTGCCACGTATCCCATTGTACCCGCGACCCTAGTACTCATGTGAGTCATTCCCTCAGGGGTAAACTTTGCCAATCCAAAGTCCGCAACCTTGGGCTCGAAATTCTCATCCAATAGTATGTTACTAGCTTTGATATCCCTATGGATAATAGCAGGCTGTGCTCCATAATGCAAATAGGCCAAGCCCCTAGCTGTACCAAGCGCAATCTCTGCGTATGGCCAACCACTTCTGCCCGATGATGAAAACAAATGATCATGAACGCTCCCGTTTTTCATCAAATCACACACAATTATTCGTTGGTGCCCTTCCATTGGAGTTGTGGCAGTACAGTACCCTCTCAAAGCCACCAAGTTTACATGCCTGACGCTAGCAATGACTTCTACCTCATGCGTAAAACTTGAATCTCCAGCAGCAGAGCAATTCTTGAACCTCTTCAATGCCACTTCAGTACCATCTGGTAATACACCTTTGTAAACATTTCCATAACCTCCTTTCCCAACAATATTCTCCCTAGAGAAATTGTTTGTTGCGGCCTTAATTTCATCAAATGTAAACCTAATCAAGTTAGTGCTCGCATTGAAGGAATCTAGTTCAGAACGCACATCACAAGAATTTCTCATATTCTTCCACTTTTGCCTCAAATCACTTGCCTTTTTCCTCCGCAAAAACCAAAACCCAGAAAAACCAAGAATCAATACCAGTCCACCAACCGCCGCCACTACAGAAATCACAACCACTTTCGTTCTACCATTCGAATGAGAAGATGTAAAGTCGAGATTAAACAGACACTTCGCGGTACCTTGGTCAGTAGGCCCAAATTGATTTGCAAAAGCTGCGGCGTAGATAAACGGATACGCCGTGCAATCGGAGACATTCCCATCCGTAGGCCCCGAGAGATAAGATGCCTGAAGACTAGAGAGCGCAGTGGTGCATGTGGCGCAAGGGGAGTTGTTGAGAAGCGATTGATTACACGCACTCACTACGTCCTTTATCGCGGTTTGCGGGACCACAGACTCAAACTGGGCGCGGGTGGTGATGTTCATGCACCCGCGAGCGATCCATGGTGTCTGAAAGCCGCAGCGCTTACGAATGTTGAAATTGGGCATATAGTCGTTGACCAGCGAATCGTACGATTCCCAGCACGACTCCGCCGAATCGAGGGGCGTGAGGAACGAGTTGCTGCGACGGAGATACTCTGATTGGACGAGTCGGAGTCCTTGCAGGATATACTGGCACTCAGAGCGAGGATCAATGCTCAGTACCTTCTCTCCTTGCGCCAGCCGCCTCAGGGAGCCGAAATCCATGGGACATGCTGTCGAAGAACTGCCGCTTTGCAGGAGGGCCCGTTTAGTAGAGACAAAAGTGGTGAATATTTGTGAGAACAGCACAATGAACGAAAAACAATAAAGTAAAGGACCCATCTGTGAGGCTGAACTGGGTTTCCAGTATCAATCAGTCAGATGGGAAAAGATTATACTTGGACAACTTCGACAAAGGACGACGTATATCACATTAATGGGTTGACTTTGGTGGAATAGTAGTGGGAGCGATGTGCGAGGAAAACTGAAATGGAGCTCATCTAGCCAGCCAGGACAGATATCTGTTGGAGGTGGAACGAAATTGAATACCAGTCGTTAAAAAATTTCAAGAAAAAAATTTAAACAGAGAGAAATCTGATCCAAGCATCCAAAATTAGAAAGCCGGAGAACACTGATCTTATTTATAAAGAAAACCAGATTTAGAAGGAATCAAGAGAGCGAGAAACCAACTAACAATTAAAAAAATCAAAAAATGAGAAGCCGAAATAGTTCCATGGGTCCGGACCCAGAAAACCAGAGGTAAAATATCCAGCTATTTCACAAAAAATCAAAAACATTTCACTCAAAATTTCTGGAACAAAAAGTTGAAAAGCTATTCCTTTTGCCATTTGATTCCCCGTCTCCATCTTCTCTCCCAACAACGGAGGAAGGGCCTCGGTTTACTTCCGCTACGACAGATCGACAAAGCCACCAAGAGGATAGGAAGCCAAGAAAACAACGGAAGAACCGAAGAAAGTTCGGGCGGCTGCTATTTTCCCCACTTTCCAAAATTTTACATGCATGCCATAATTGACTAGAAAATAGAAATTGTTAAAACTAATTTTATGTTATTAAATCAAACTATGTCACGTCGTTATTTTTTTAATAATTTGATACCATACAATATAATGAAATATAGGAAATATTAATAGTGTATTCCACATGTTATACAAGAAACAACTAATGACGAAGTATTTATTTATCGTTACTTATCACTTAAGTTAAAATATTTCATAATTATAGTGACTTTTTAACTGAAACATGAAGTTCCAAGCATTATATAAATCACTCGCTAGTAGATCTGGCCACGGGCCGGTTTGATCCGAAATAGAATCGGACCCGGCCCATGGTCAACGATCCGATTAACATGATCAGTGGGTTTGACTTGTGAATCGGATCGGACCGTCTCATTAACGGGCCGATTACGGTTTACCAAATTAGAATCGTGGACCCATCGGGTTCAACCCGGAACCGACCCGACGGGTCGCTGTTCGCAATGTTGGATCAAACCAGAGCTTCGTTGGGAGGTAAAGTACATACCACGATGCCAACTCATTTAAACAACGCTATAGCGTAATATTTATTTATAAATAAACGTTTAATTTATCATAAAATTTGGAGATTTGAATAATTTTATACTATCTTAAATTGCCTAACCATCTTAGTATTGATTATTTTAGTTAATATTCACATTACCCTAATCATTCTTTCAAATAATTAACAATTAAGGTATAATAATATGATGGATATGTGTAAACAGATCCTGATTAAGTTTTGAATTACACAAAATCTGCTATTGTGTTTCTAACAATTCCACTTATTGTACAGATGCTAACTATCGAAGAAAGATGACGCGAAGCTAAAACTGTCCAGTCGATAGTTTAAAAGACAAAGTTCACAGCTGGTTTGATTCATTATTGTAAACGGCAGCTGGATTGACAATGGAGACGTCCAAAGTTGAGTCGGTTGTTCGTAATCAGGCAGAGGCCAATTCAGACCAGTAGCTGTGATATTTGCTAAGGACTGGAGGAAGAATCGAAGAAGAAGATGAACAGTGGAGCGCTAACAAGAGCTGGTATCAGCAATGATGACGTCAGCTTATCTATTGGAAGTAGCTGTGAGCAGCAACGATGACGTCAGCATTGCTGATTGAAAGAAATCGAGATTCAGCAACCATGACGTCAGCATGTCTCTTGGAGGAAGCTACGAACAGCGATGATGACATCATCAGTTATGTCATCACAATCAGCAGTTGAGCAAAAGCTATCAGCAGTTGTGAAGAGAAGCGCAAGAGATAAAACGACGTCGCACAGGAAGAACATTCAGTCGCAAGCTACAGTGCAACCAGTCGAGCGTACTCAAAGTTAGCGAAAGCAAAACGATGTCGTTTGAATAAGTTGATACGACAGCGTTTTGCTTTCGCGCTAAAGATTCAGCAGATGGTTTGTGCGAGGATTTCAACCAGCAGGTAGCTACAGTACATCCAGATGTAAGCAACAGTACATCCAGACGTGAGCTTCATTGAACCAGGTGTTGCTATGCATCCAGTCGCAAGATGATGTACCAGTCACAAGCTACAGTGTATCCAGTCGCGAGCTATAGCGCTTTGCTTATCCAGTCGCAGGAAAATCCAGACGCAGGAAAAGCAGACGTAGTGAAGAGTTGCAACCAGACGCAAGATAACCAGTCGCAGTATTTGAAGTTTCAATCAGTAGCGAAGCAGTTGACAAATTACTACGAAGAGTTACCAAAGCTGGATGTCAACTGCTGAGCTTTATTCAAATGTTGAAGACGACAAAAAGGCCTGCAAAAGAAAGGACACAAAGGACAATCCCTGTCGGTGCTTTACAGAACATATTTGAATGGGAAGAATTTGTGTCCAACGGATTTAATTTGAACAGAGGCTTTATTTATGAAGGCAACGCCATTGAAGAGTAGAGGTTGTTGGTAGCGCTGTTGCAGTAGACGTTGGTTGCACAGTGCACCAGCAGAGGGAAAATGAATCTGAAGCAAAGCTGTCAACTATCATACTAGAGAAAGCTTAATTGCAGTTGACAGCGGAGCTAGAATTAGCTTGTGTAGAGCATTTCCCTAGTGTGTGAGAAACAGAAATTTGAGCGTTTCATTGTAACAATCTCACACACAGATTCACTCGCACATTTCGTGAGTTGAGCTAAATTGATTAGCGAGTGAATCAAACCCCCCCAAATGCAAACAGTTTCCGTCCAAGCACGAAGACGTTAAACTCTGTGTATGTAGTCTTTGAACAGAGACGTTAAACAAGTTCTGAGTGAACAGCCGAGGGCTGGTAGTTTCTAGGAGTTCTCGCAGCTGCTGGTTGCGAGATCGGGTCTGTACACGCTGTATAGATCAAATCTTCTAGTGGAGCCTTCCGAGGTGGAAGAAGGGGAGACGTAGGACATTGAGGTCCGAACTTCCAAACACAAATATGCTGAGTATTGTATTCTGTTAAGCTTTCAGCACTTGCATTTATCTTAGCATCGCATAACACATTTGATGGCATACACAGCTAGCACACTTGCACAGTCGAACAGATTTATGTTGTACATAAATCTGTTTGAGTTGTTTTAAAATATTAGGATTCAGTTCTGGTGTTTTTCGCATGATTTTAAATCATACCAGATCTGTCTCCGGTGCTCTGTATTTTTCAATGTTCAAGAACCAGAGGTATTGCACCTCATTCTCTAGATAGCAGCGCGCAAAATTTTTAATGATCCATTTTAAGTAACAGCGCCTGCTGAGTTCATTTGATCCTTTTAAAACCGGTCCCAACAAGTGGTATCAGAGCATGCATTGATTAGAACTGTCCAGTCGATGGTTTACAATATGTTAGAACATGCATTGATTATTTAAGGTTTTGTGTAAATCTAAAAGGGAGAGATTGATGGATCTGTGTAAACAGATCCTGATTAAGTTTTGAATTACACAAAACCTGCTATTGTGCTTCTAACAATTCTACTTAGTGTACAGATTCTAGCTATCGAAGAAAGATGATGCGAAGCTAAAACTGTCCAGTCGATGGTTTAAAAGATAAAGTTCACAGCTGGTTTGATTCATTATTGTAAACGGCAGCTGGATTGACAATGGAGACGTCCAAAGTTGAGTCGGTTGTTCGAATCAGGCAGAGGCCAATTCAGACCAGCAGCTGTGATATTTGCTAAAGACTGGAGGAAGAATCGAAGAAGAAGATGAACAGTGGAGCGCTAACAAGAGCTGGTATCAAAAATGATGACGTCGGCTTATCTATTGGAAGTAGCTGTGAGCAGCAACGATGACGTCAGCATTGCTGATTGAAAGAAATCGAGATTCAGCAACCATGACGTCAGCATGTCTGCTGGAGGAAGCTACGAACAGCGATGATGACATCAGCAGTGATGTCATCACAATCAGCAGTTGAGCAAAAGCTATCAGCAGTTGTGAAGAGAAGCGCGAGAGATAGAGCAACGTCGCACAGGAAGAACATTCAGTCGCAAGCTACAGTGCAACCAGTCGAACGTACTCAAAGTTAGCGATAGTAAAACGATGTCGTTTGAATAAGTTGATACGACAGGGTTTTGCCTTCGCGCTAAAGATTCAGCAGATGGTTTGTGCGATGATTTCAACCAGCAGGTAGCTACAGTACATCCAGACGCAAGCAACAGTACATCCAGACGTGAGCTTCATTGAACCAGCTGTTGCTATGCATCCAGTCGCAAGATGATGTACCAGTCGCAAGCTACAGTGTATCCAGTCGCGAGCTATAGCGCTTTGCTTATCCAGTCGCAGGAAATCCAGACGCAGGAAAAGCAGACGTAGTGAAGAGTTGCAATCAGACGCAAGATAACCTGTCGCAGTATTTGAAGTTTCAATCAGTAGCGAAGCAGTTGACAAATTACTACGAAGAGTTACCAAAGCTGGATGTCAACTGCTGAGCTTTATTCAAATGTTGAAATGTACCAGTCGCAAGCTACAGTGTATCCAGTCGCGAGCTATAGCGCTTTGCTTATCCAGTCGCAGGAAATCCAGACGCAGGAAAAGCAGACGTAGTGAAGAGTTGCAATCAGACGCAAGATAACCTGTCGCAGTATTTGAAGTTTCAATCAGTAGCGAAGCAGTTGACAAATTACTACGAAGAGTTACCAAAGCTGGATGTCAACTGCTGAGCTTTATTCAAATGTTGAAGACGACAAAAAGGCCTGCAAAAGAAAGGACACAAAGGACAATCCCTGTCGGTGCTTTACAGAACACATTTGAACGAGAAGAATTTGTGTCCAACGGATTTAATTTGAACAGAGGCTTTATTTACGAAGGCAACGCCATTGAAGAGTAGAGGTTGTTGGTAGCGCTGTTGCAGTAGACGTTGGTTGCACAGTGCACCAGCAGAGGGAAAATGAATCTGAAGCAAAGCTGTCAACTATCATATTAGAGAAAGCTTAATTTCAGTTAACAGCGGAGCTAGAATTAGCTTGTGTAGAGCATTTCCCTAGTGTGTGAGAAACAGAAAGTTGAGCGTTTCATTGTAACAATCTCACACACAGATTCACTCGCACATTTCGTGAGTTGAGCTAAATTGATTAGCGAGTGAATCAAACCCCCCCAAATGCAAACAGTTTCCGTCCAAGCACGAAGACGTTAAACTCTGTGTATGTAGTCTTTGAACAGAGACGTTAAACAAGTTCTGAGTGAACAGCCGAGGGCTGGTAGTTTCTAGGAGTTCTCGCAGCTGCTGGTTGCGGGATCGGGTCTGTACACGCTGTATAGATCAAATCTTCTAGTGGAGCCTTCCGAGGTGGAAGAAGGGGAGACGTAGGACATTGAGGTCCGAACTTCCAGACACAAATATGCTGAGTATTGTATTCTGTTAAGCTTTCAGCACTTGTATTTATCTTAGCATCGCATAACACATTTGATGGCATACACAGCTAGCACACTTGCACAGTCGAACAGATTTATGTTGTACATAAATCTGTTTGAGTTGTTTAAAATATTAGGATTCAGTTCTGGTGTTTTCCGCATGATTTTAAATCATACTAGATCTGTCTCCGGTGCTCTGTATTTTTCAATGTTCAAGAACCAGAGGTATTGCACCTCATTCTCTAGATAGCAGCGCGCAAAATTTTTAATGATCCATTTTAAGTAACAGCGCCTGCTAAGTTCATTTGATCCTTTTAAAACCGATCCCAACAAGTGGTATCAGAGCAGGTTGTTCTTGAACGAGCACTTATTTTAAAACTCATGTGCTATGTTTTTAATGTTTTAACTGTTTTGAGAAGCTTATCTTATGAAGGCCAGATGATTTGTTTTAATATAGAACTGGTTTTCGCTTGATGAACTGTCACGGGATGCGCGAGTTTCGTACGGATGCCAAGATCCTATTTTCGTTGTGCTGTAAGATCACCTGGAGCGAGGCTCGGTGACAAGAACATGGGACGAAATAGGAGAATGAAAATCTGAGCTTTTATCTGTTTTCTGGTTCTTCATATATAAGTAACTCAGTAGCACATGCTTATTTGAAACTTTTTTGATGCTCTGATAGCTTTCAAACTGTTTGTTATGCGGAATTCCAGCTGATGCTTAAAATCTTTGTTTTTAAAATGATTTGAGCTTATGTTATAAAAGACAGGGAGAGTGGCGTCTTTGTCTTTATTAATTTGAGCTATCTGCATCAGTTTCTATCGTGTTTTTTTTTAAATCTTAGCATACTGTTGCATACGGTGCTTCTCAAAAGCTGTTTTTGTTTTTCAAATTTAAAACTCCTGATGTCACGTTGTTTTTGTTGTGACAGTGTAGGGAGAGCTTTGATTTAAAATTCGGGAAGACCAGCTTTCGATCTCTTTTTTATTCCCACAAAAAGGGAGAGAATTGTTAGAATATGCATTGATTATTTAAGGTTTTGTGTAAATCAAAACTTAATCAGGATCTGTTTACACAGATCCATCATAATATAATAACTTACTTAAAAACTTCCCATATTATTTTCTCGATGTCTTTATTGTCATATTCATACACTAATAATTTTTATAAACTATAGAAGTTTCATTTATCAAATAGTGGGACATTTGATTAATATCTACTATTTTAAAATGCTTAAACATCTTAGCATAACTATATTGAATATTTAAATTAATATTTAAATTTACCATTATCATTTTTACAAATATTTAAAAATTAAAATGCAATAATATAATAAATTTCTCAAAAACTTCTCATGTCATTCTCCCGACGTTACGGTCATATCCATTATCTCAATATTTACCATACAAACATAAACTATTATTAAAATTAAAATTTAAAATTTTAATAATATATAATATTTATATTGATGCACATGTAACATATATATTATGTGCACTTAAGGGTGTTCATGAACCAAATCAAACCGCACCAAACTATTAAGCCAATCCAAACTGTATGGTTTGGATTGGTTTTTAGTCAATCATGGTTTGGATTGGTGTTGAAAAGTTTCAAACCGCAAATATTGGTATGTTCAAGATTTAGAAAAAGATAAACCGAACCAAACAGAACCAAACCGAATTTATTAACATAAAATAGTTATTCAATATATTTTATTAATTTAAAGGGTTATTTGATTTTATATATAATGGACCTTTTAAAATAATCAATTGCATGGAATTGCAAAACAAGTAAGCCCAAATATCAGTCCAAATACTTATAACCCTTAGAAAACTTTCCGACTTCTTCATCGTTTTTCAAATATCGTCGGCTCACCCTCACAGCCTCACGTCATACCCCACTAAATTGAGGCAAGGTAAGACAAACTTGGCAACACTTTTATTCTAAAGAAATGTTTTTTAATCAATAATTTGTGTCCTCGTATGGACTTTATTTTAGATTAGTGGTTCATGAAATTGAGTTTTGTTCTCTGAATTAGATGTCTAAGACCACTATTGAACCTTTTGTAAATAAAGATTTACAAGTTATTGAAGATGATGGATTCATTACTGAAGAATCTTTTGCATCTATTCCACAAGTGACATCATTAGGTAAACATAAACCTACTAAAAAACTTTCAAGAGTTTGGGATCATTTTACTGAAATTGTTGGATGTGATCCCAAATTACCTCGAGCTTCTTGTAATTATTGTGGTGCACATATGCTGCTGCAAAGAGAAATGGTACTTCAAGTATGTGGGATCATTTGAATAATCAATGTAGAAAGTATCCATACAAGAAGCAAAACACGAGACAAAAAGTTTTGTCTTTTCAAATTAATGTAAAAGGTGATGTGGAAGAAAATATATGTTCTTTGATGGCCTTTAGTTTTAGTGCAGATGAGTGCAGGAAATTAATTGCCGAGATGATTATCATTGATGAGTTGCCATTTAGATTTGTTGAGGATGAAGGTTTTCGAAAATTATGTAATGGTTTGCAAGCAAAGTTTTCTGTGCCATCTCGCTCAACTGTTGCTACTTGCTAGAGATTGTTTTGAGTTATTTTTGAATGAGAAAAAAAATTGCAGAATGCTTTTAAAAAACCATCTCAAATGGTGTGTCTCACCACTGATACTTGGAATTCTATTCGGAATCTTAACTATATGGTTCTTACGCCCCATTTTATTGACGATAATTGGAGTTTGCACAAGAGAATCTAAATTTTTGCCCAATAGATAATAATAAAGGGGACACAATTGGTAATATTGTTGAGAGTGCTTACTGCAGTGGGGAATTGAAAAGATTTTGACCATAATCGTTGAAAATTCTAGCTCAAATGATTCCGCAATTGCATACTTGTCTAAGAAATTTAAGAATTGGGATAGAGTGGTCTTAAATGGTGAATTTTTACATGTTAGATGTTCTGCTCATATCTTAAATCTGATTGTAAGTGACGCTCTTAAAGATATGAGTGACTCTGTTGTTAAAATCCGGAATGCTGTGAGATATGTTAGATCCTCACCTGCCAGGCTTAAAAAGTTTAAAACCTGCGTGGAAGATGAAAAATTTCTTGTAAGAGTATGGTGTGTCTGTTGTTCATACGAGGTGGAACTCAACCTATTTGATGTTGGAAGCTGCTGAAAAATTCGAAAAAGCTTTTGATAGATTGGAGGATCACGACAACCAATATGTTTTTGAGTTTTTGGAAAAGAGAGAAGAAAAGGTCCACCTTCAAAAGAAGATTGGGACAACGCACGAAATTTGATGAAGTTTTTAGGTGTTTTCTATGAAGTAACTTTATGTGTTTCTGGGTCTTTATTTGTTACATCGAATCAATATTTTCATGAACTTTGTTTGATCAAGAATGTGATAAAAAAAATATACCACATAAAAAGATCCTCTTTCAATTAGAACGGCAAAAAGTATAAAAAGCAAGTTCAATAAGTATCGGGGTGACTTTGAAAAGATAAATTCCTTACTCTTTGTTGCAATTGTACTTGATCTGAGGTATAAATTAAAGTGTAGCAACTATTGTTTGAGCCATTTTTATGAGAAATAAATTGTTGATTCGATGGTAAGGTTTGTGGATCAGACCTTGAGAAGATTGTAGATGAATATAGTTTTCTAGTTTGGGGTTCTTAACACAAGAGATTGGGCAATATTTCAAAGCCAATGCTTCTCAGTGTAGGCAGGGAAGAGGTCTTGATTTTGCTTCGTCATTTAGTGAGCAATTGCATCATGAAGATGATATAGAAAGCAAATATGAAGTTGATACGTACTTAATAGAAAATTGTGAGATTTCAAATGAATCGTTTAATATTTTGGATTGGTGGAAGCTACATTGTGCGAAATTTCCTATCCTTGGATTAATTTTAAAAGATGTTTTGGCAATTCTGATCTCTACAATAGCGTCTGAATTTGCATTTAGTACAGGGGGACGCATACTTGTCCCTTTTCGTAGTTCATTGCATCCAAAAAACAGTTGAGAGTCTCATTTGTGCGCAGAATTGGCGTCGATATTCTCTAATAAACATCGATCTTCGTGATGCTATGGATGAGGTTGAAAAGCTCGAAGAAGGTGAATGCTTTATTTTCTATCATATCTGTTGAAAATATTTGTATTTTAAAAATAGTGATGTCCTTATATTATTTTTTCAACAGAATTATCGAATGCGGGGGATCACTTACTGTCAAGAATAAAGATAAAGAGAGTAAGAAGTTCTTTTTGTTGAGATTTAGGTAGTGCACTGGAGAGTAAAACATATCTCTCCTTTTGTCGAAGTTTTGCATTAGACAATATATGCACGTTTTGCATTTGCAAAATACTTTACTATACTAATATTTAATATATTCAAGTTAAGTATTTTTAAGTGCTAATTGCTATATTAACAAATAGTAATATTGTATACACTAATTTATTATAAAATTTACAAATTAGATCCACAATCCAAACCATACCGAATCAAACCAAATCGAAATTCTTGGTTAGGGTTGGTTTAGTGTAAATAATTAATGGATTGGTTTGGTTTCAAATTCTATAAACCGATATGTATTGGATTGGTTCAAATTTTCATCCAAAACCGAACCAATCCACACTTGAACACCTCTATGTACACTAGTGTAAAATAAGGAAGAATACAACGATTTAGCTGTTAATATTAGTGTATCATTATAACAAGAGTGAGATTAGGTTTTAAGCAAATATAATTTTGACAGTTTGTTTAAAAGAGATAAATTAATTTTATTTTTCATAGAATATAATTTTGGTATTCTGATAAATATAAGAATTAGATAAGATGTCTATAATCGGATATGAAGTTTAACAATAATATAATCAATTAATAAACTTAAAATAATACATTTAAAATATAATACCAAAAATAAAAAATAAAAAAAAAATAATACGAACAATCCTATACATTTTGTATATTTTATTATAGAACATATTTTTTGAATTGAAAATATGTAAATGAACAATTTCGAGCATAATACATATATTTTTAAATATTTTTGGAAATAATAGACATATGTAATTTTTTTAATGTGATTTTGTAAAATATCTATATTTAATTAATATAAAATATACATGTTATGTATGCTAATAATTAAAATCTCGACGATAATTTGTATATATCATGTTATATCTAAGTTGTTAGTTCATCTCCGATCCTTGATAATAGTTCTAACTGTCTTTATTTCATCTAACAGTTAAAATAGAATTTAGAGTTCATTTTATTACATAATGACCATGTGTTCGATCTTCGGCAACGATGATTTGAAATTTGAATATAAATATAATATAATGACAAATTATTATTTTGAAAATGTTAATATTTCAAATACAAATTTTTTAATATTTAGATTTGTTTTATTCGAAAACAATTCATTCAATTTTTTTATAATTATTTCAATTTTCAAAATTTGAAAAATTTTTAATTTATTTTTGAAATAGAGTTTTTTAAAATTTTCGATTTTTTTATAAATATTACGGTCCAAGCCCGAACAGGCCCAAACACACTGGGTTATGGACCCGACCCGTAACCGTGGTTCATTGTCCGGGGCACGATTTCGGGAGTTGCCAACCAGAATGCGCCGGTTCGGACCCGAAACCTGGCCAGGTCTACTCGCTAGCTGCCCTGCTCAGTACCTTGCAATTCAAATTTCGAAATCCCTCCAAAATCTGCGAATCGTGCCAATTTCACCTTCGGCGACATGAACCCAAGCAACACGCGCACCAAGTCCACAGGCGGCCGCGGCAAGCCGAAATCGAAGAGTTTCCAGATCCACAAAGGCAGGATTCCAGTTCCCCATTGAACGTTTCCAGAAGAAGGGACGCTATGCTCGCCGCGTGGGATCTGGTTCGCCTGTCTACCTCTCTGTGGTCCTTGAGTACCTCGCCTCTGAGGGTAGGCAAATGCTTTCTTTATTCGTGATTTTGAATTGTCTTCTTGTTGTGAATGTTTGTTATCACCAGACACCAGGTGTTGGAGTTTGATGGGAATGCTGTCAGGGATAACAAGAAGAACAGGATTGTTCCGAGGCACATCCAGTTGGCTGTTAGGAACGACGAGGAATTGTGCAAGCTTTTGGGATCCGTTACTATTGCCAGCGGCGGCATTCTGCCTAACATACACCAAAATTTGCTTCCCAAGAAGACCGCGGCTGGCAAAAGCAGGAGAAATTGGATCCGTTTCTCAAGAATTTTAGGTCTTCTTCATTATATGTATATTAGTCTTTCATGTTCGTCTTTTCGTCATAGATTTGTGTGAACCGACGGTATTGTTCTTGGAATACCATAGGATTTATCAACATTTTGAGCTTACATTTAAGCCTAACACAAATGGATTCACAAAGTTTTAATTTAGACAGGATATTCGGAACATTCAGCATTAATGAAGTATATAAGTCTATAAGAGAGCACTATGTAGGATCTAGGGAAAAAAATTAAAGAGTTAAAAATTCATCTGCAACATCAAAACTAAGCATATATGGATTTCAAATAAGAAAAAACTGAGAGGTTTCGTCATTAGTGTTTAAGATTTACATTCCACTATAGTTTCTCCAGCGGCTGGCCATCCGATGTCTGGCTGAATGCTATCCACCAATACTATTCCGGTGTATCCCTTCTACAGCATAAATTTGATTACCTGGCTCTGTATTTCAACCCCTTCGAAAGCTGACGAGTCCTCTAAGGGTGGCCGAGATGAGACCTGTGACCTTCTGATCAACTAGGTTTTGTAGCTTGCCAGAAAAGTGGGGAATGAACGAAGAGTTCCCATTGCTAATGGCGGTTCTCTGCCCATTTTCATTAGATTCTTCCACCCAAACACTCTGGATTAAGAGATTGGATCTGCATCTCGGTAATTCTTGATCTTAAGTTGTGCTGGTCCGGCTTTTATTTTATTATTACATATCTGCATCCATTTGCAGGTTGGCACTAAATCAAATATATGTTTTCATTGCCTACCCGATCGACTTGTGTGGATTGTAGTGTTTAGTTTGTTATGACAAACTAAAACTCGATACTCAGAACAATGTGTGCATCCAACAAGAATACTTGGGAGAATACAAGAAAAAGCCACACTCTTAGGGTTGTGATATCCGTTGGATGATGAGATCCATGGCGGCATTCGCCGAAGAGAAAGCTCCATGGAAGCTATCCTGGTAAGATATGGATTCCAATTCGGCGGCCATTTTCAACAGAATCTCCCCCAGATCGTCCCGTTTTTCCAGCAGAGATGTGTTGAGAGAAGACGCAGCCACCTTGCTTATCTCCACATTAGTCTCCTCCGGACAGTATTCATCGTCCAACCATTTCTTCAGTGTCACTCTAAGCCACTCCGATTCCTGCCATTGTCAATATCACACCGACCGATATATACCATTTTTCCAAGTACCCAAAACCCAAATATTACCATCTTACCTCGGAGGCTTTCGCTGGATCCAACCAGTGCTTCGGAACCTTGAGCTCTTCAAGAAAATTCCCGGGATCCTCTCTCCCCTCGCTCGGTTGAGCTGGGTCGTAATGAATCCTCGATGATTTTAGAATTCGAACCGAAAGTCGGCGAGATCGAAAGTAGAGGTGGTTCTGCCCCTTGATTTCTTCGCCAGATTTACCCAAAACCATCGGGTGAGCCAGCATCAGATTGTTGACAATTAAAGATCCCATTTTCACAGTAGTTTCGCGATCTTTCTTAAGTGGCTGGATTTTGGGGCTTGGAGATGTGGATAAGATATTCAGGTCACTAATTGGGTCGTTTGATTACTATCACAATATATACTAGTCACACTCAGATCCATCTCCTAAAAATAATTTTGAATCACACATTTAAATCTTTTGCGTTAAGACGATTAACTCCATTTCAGGCGCAGAAATTATAATTAAATGTCAAATATATTGAATACATAGATATAAAACTATGAAAAAAAAAACAGTTTTAACTTTTTTATAAGTCTGTCGACGTTAAATCACACTGTGGAAGCTTTATGTAACAAGTTCATATAGGAGGTGTTGGGAGGACAAATCAAACTATCATTAGTATAAGAGTTAGGATACAGATCAAAATCTTTACCTCAAATACAAATATGAACGAATATATTTTTGAAAGGAAGCATAACGTAGAAGATATCCTGTAATTACCTTTTTGGACCATTATTATTTAAAAAACAAAGGAAGGTCCATCTTAATGTTGGACGTATGCCGAGTAATCATTTTTGGGATTTAAAGTCGTGGAGTTTGAGTCAGGACTCAGGACCACCCACCAATTTTGATGTTTTTTTTGGCCCATGATGTTAACTCCTATATATATTTTAAATAATTCATACAAATGATTTACCATGATTATGATGGGGATAATAGTGACAACATCTTGACTATTTGTTTATTGTGTTTTCTGGAAAATTAGGTGTTCAAAACGAACCCAAAAAAGTAGTCAATTATTGAATGATATGCAAACGAAATATTTGGGGTCGGTGATTTTTACGTTGTGTTTGGACATGTTTTTAAAGAATGTTTTTAGTGTTTTATAAGTAAAATTTTTTAAAGTTGGTGTTTTGGCAAGATTTTTTTAAAAAGTTTTAAAAACATTTTCTTAAAAAACTGTTTTTCAAGTATAGTTTTTAAAAAAACAAGTAGGAGGTGTTTTTTGTTGTTTTTAGAAGTATAGTTATAATTATAAGATAAGCTTATAGCTAGCTAAATCTATTGACGATTAACATTTTCTTCAAATTTTTTATATGGTGATAAATTATTCACTATTGCTAGCGTTTTTTACACGTTTTATGATTACAATTATTGAATATAATTTTTATTTATTTTCACATATGAAAAAAATAATTAAAAGAATGAGAAAATTGTATAAAAATTATAAAAAAGAAATTATGTTTTTAAAAACATTTTTCTAAATTACTAGTCTAAACATATTTTGAACTAATAAAACGTTTTTATAAAATAGTTATCCAAACACATATTTTTCCTTAAAATAACTTTCAAAATGTTTTACAAATATTTTTTGAAAAATATTTTTTAAAAACATTTTTGAAAAACATGTCCAAACGGAGCCAGTATAATCTTTAAGTTCTTTTATTTTAAAGGAAAAAACTACCGAAAAGGTAGATTATGCCAGTATAATCGAAGGTGCTTCAATCAAAATTGCGAAAATAAAAATTGAATACAGCTCTAATTTTAGAGGGAGTCATTTAGATGTACATATGATTGACCCTCATAATATCATTTTTTTCCAAGGGAAAATAAAAATAAAAATTAAAAGATTACATTGGATTCAAGGAAAGACACTTGGCGAATGTTTGCAGAAACTTTTAACAAGCAATTTCACAAGTGTTTGTAAATACACCAATGTTGAGCAATTTCACAAGTGTAAGAGTACATGCAATGGGTTATTTTTTCCATGTTATAACTGCTTTTAGATGTTAAAAGTAATGTGTTTGCAGTGTTATAACACTGTAAACTGTCACCTCATTGACCGTTCAAAACTTTGAACGCGTTAATCAAATTTTTTTTCGTACTTTCCAGCTCGCGCGTGCAATGCACGTGCCAGCAATTTGTATTGTGCGTGCTATGCACGTGCAATAAAACGCGTTTCTGGCCCACCCTATATATATTTTTTTAAAAAAAGTTAAAAAATTTTGTGTGTAGCCATTTCCTTGTCTTTTTTCAATAAAAAATATTTAAAACAAATTGATAAAAAAAACAAAGAAAGCCGTTGCTTTTAAAAAAGAATTGTTTAAAAAAATTTTTAAATCGCAATGGCTAGTTAACGGCTATGTGAGTAAAAAGTAAAAAAAAAATCTATATGTACCAATTCACATCAACTTAAATAAAGTGTCTTTTCAATGTCAATAAGTTAAGTGTCTTTTCAATTTCTGCCAATATGTGATTGAACTATTTGGTGATCGATACTTGAGAAGGCCGGATGCTAACGACATACAACGTCTTCTTCAAATGCATGAAGAGAGGCATGGATTCCCTGACATGTTGGGAAGCCTTGATTGTATGCATTGAGATTGGAAAAATTGTCCAGTTGCTTGGAAATGACAGTTTATACGAGGACCTGGGTAACCAACAATCGTGCTTGAAGCGGTCGCGTCTCAAGACTTGTGGATATGGCAGGCGTTCTTCGGGGTCGTCGGTTTCACGTAATGATATTAACGTCTTATACGAATCTCCCTTATTCAATACCGTATTGCAGGGAACTGCACCATATATTAATTTCACTTTGAATGACACTCTGTATACAAAAGGTTATTATCTAACCAATGGAATATATCCGAATGGGCTACTTTCGTGAAAGTTTTTTCTTGCCCGGAAGATCCGAAAAGGAGATTATTTAAAGAAAGACAAGAGTCTGCAAGAAAAGATGCCAAAAGTGGCATTTTGGATCCTACAAAGCTCGTTGTACAATTATTAGAGCTCCAGCTCGTATGGTACAGAAAAAACTTAGGCATATACGTTAGCATGTATATTTACACAATATGATTGTTGAAGAAATTCCGAATTACGTGACAACCAACTGCATCATCAACCTCGTGTCGACTTAGTTGAGCATATTTGGGCACAACATAACAACAATATTTAATTTACTATTTTACGAGAATTATTTTATTTTTGTTGTATGTGACCTTTTTCGATCTTATATTTGTTTATTTCAATTAATAATAAAAATTTATGTTTTAAATAAATGATGTTCTACAAATAATTAAAATACTATACTATAAATTAAACTTAATATAATCATATGTACATTTTAAATAAAGTAAAAATATATTTATTTAATGTGAAATTGAAATGATAATGATTGAATGGACAGTGAGACTAATAAATAATAAGCGTTAATGTTAAAATGAATGTAAGAGAAATGGAGTGTTAATATAATGTATATGTAGTATGTGGATCCAATGATTTGTGATGATTTAGTTGGTGAACGGTTGCGGTGCCCTAAATACACTAATGTTGAGGGTCAGTTGGTGATTAGAAGAGGTGAATAAACACCTGCGTATTTTAAAATATTTTGTAGTGGACCTTATCAATATTTAGCTAAAAAAAATCTATTTCTTAGTTTATCTGATATAATATAACTTAGTAAAGTGCAAAATGAATATTCAAAACCGCGATATAAGAAAGATATATCTAAGCTACTATGTGTGTGTGTAAAATGCTAGGGTAAAGAGCACAAGATTTTATGGAATTACAGAGACTCAATACTTTTACATCACTCAATCTTCCTCTCTCAGGAAGGATATACTATAAGACTTTGATTAGTTACTACACTTTGAGTTGAAACTCCTAAACTTCTCATCCTGAACAGAATACTTAGTCTATCAGTTTATAAATATACTTTGTAGTTCATGTTTGAATGAGTAAAACAAGTAAATTCGCTCTGTATTGATCATAGAGATCAAATATAGCATATGAGTGAGCAGGAAGCTTAATTCTTTCTGTAAGAAGGCTCTTGAAAAATGAGAATAACTTGATGCTTGTTCGTGTTATTTTCTGTACATATTTCTTGATCGTTGGCTCATTGTTCGTCTCTTTTCATTAGCTCAACCCAGTCAACCTATTATAGTCTTCGTATTCCAACGTTAATAAAATCGAACGTACTCACAATAGTGATTCTCCTTATGGCTTCTCTAGAGTTAGACATGAGCATTTAATGTTATTTGTATGTCCAAAAAATAATTGACATTAAATGTTCATCGCTTTAAGCTTTAACAAGAAAATCGGGTGAATGATACTCTTTGATATCTTAATATTTGTCGTAATTAATAAGTTTTAAAACCAATAGCTTTTATTATTCTGAAAATCTGTCAGAGATGATTCCTGACAACGTCTTGTAGCACAAATTTGTTGTCTTGTACATATGCGTTGTTCCATTGGAATGGATATTTGTCTTGGTCGGAACGGTATCGGTGAACTCATCTGAGCTATATACCTATATCCATTTTATCCCACTTTTCAACTTAACTCTATAACTGATCTGATCTTCAAGTCCGCAAATGATATAATCCTTACATCTACAATGCCAATCCATACATCTGCACCTTATCTGATCTTATGTACAGCTGATCTGTTATATTCTGTTAGTTATGCTACTCTGATAATCCTTCAGATCAAACTTACTCCTCCGATTTGGTTTATACCCCGCCGTTAATTTCTTGTATTCTTCTCCAACTTATCTAAACTTCTTTTGATATTAAATGATGTTCTTGGCTTAACTTATACATGTTATAATCGATAAATACATTACTCACATTAATAATTAATTATCACTAAAATAAGTATATAAGTATAAATCTTAAATTGTAACATCGTGTTTGCGAAATTAGTTTTGCTTATACTTCAACTTTTATATTTTGTAAGAAATAGATTAATATAGAAAAAATCATATCAATCTTGCTTCTAACGTTTAAATATAGATTATCAAGGTTGAGTATAAGCAGTGTAACTCAAAAGCACTTCTACTTTATTTAAATCATGAAATGCATTTACAAAGACTTCATAATAATTTCATGTTAGAAGCCTTTTTTAGAAACTCTCGCAAACATCCTTATACCCTATACATCATCTCGGGACCTGAGGACCTTCACCTGTTAGAACACATCTTGCTCCGAGGTGGTCATCACCTCTTGCGGGGACACCTTTTGCAGAAACACCTCTTGACCCGACTCCGAGGACCAAGCTGTGCGCTTCCGCAAACCGAGGTACGTAGGGAGCTCGGGGAGGACTACCCGAGGAGGTACCAGATGTTTCCACTCGACTTTATGCCACACACGGGGATCACGACTTCGAGAGTATAACCTGTCTACGTCTCTCTTAGCTCTAAAATCACCGAGGATCAAGGAGACAATCTCGCGTAAGATAACCGTCAATCTGGGTGTGATCTTCGCCACGAGAAGTGCTCCAGCACATCACACGCCGGGTAATGCGCCCGCAACCATCGCGTAGTCCTTCTATAAGTATTCAAGGTATGCTTTATTATACAACCCATTCACAAACACACAAGCTCTCTGCTTTATATTCACACTTGCTCTCTATTCTCGAGCACCCGACCTGACTTAGCATCGGAGGGGCTTCGTCGAAAACACTTCCAGCGCCCTCTAACCAGTGTATGTGGTTGCAGATCGTTGAAGGAAAGACATCTAGCTCACCCTCGAGGACAGACCTCCCGAGCTTCCGACATGTTCCGCTATATTGTGCTGAGGTCCAGACCCGATGATACCTCGTTACTGTTGATTCATCCAAACAGTTTCCTCCTAGTTCAGATCCAACAAATTTCACTCAGCTCATCCCTCGAGGACAGACCTCCCAAACTCCCGAGCTCCCGACCTCTCGACGTGGTGACAGCTCTCCGACTGGGAAAAAATTCGATTACATCACATCCTCTTAATTTATATGCAAGTGCGTGTTTTATTACATAATCCCAAGTCAAGTATAACCTCAAATGTATACAAAGAAAGTTCATATTGCAGAAGCAAAGATTTGTATATAAAGTATACCAGAATCTCCGCTCGCAACTTTATAAATCTTCTTCCAAAAATATGAGCGATTTTGAATTTTGATAGGGGAAGACAATCAATTTCTCCATATAACATGATTAATTAATTCACGACTAGTTTCAAATGTTGCACAGTATGGAAAGCTGATTTAGATTTATTCCAAATTTATACTCTCCCCGAAAATATAAAAGAACTCATTTTTTCTTCATACATCCCAGTTGCATATTTTTATTTCTGTATATAGATTATGATGATGACGACGGCTAGCTGAATACTGATAATAGATGCAACACCATTCCACCAATTATTATTTTCATTTTTTGAAGAAAATTATTGTTAAACAGTATACTAAGCAATAATCAAATAAAGATGGGATACTTTACTTGAAAATCATAGTGTGGGTCAAAATCTTGAATAAAATTATAAACCTTTTCCGCTTTCTCATTCTGACCAAAATTGCATGATTGATCATGGCCATATCATAATTGCACTTTAATTATTTTGAATGAAAAGTCTCGGTCCGAGGATAAGTATGCGGATAACTATATGTGACCATTTATTTTAATATATGTTTCAAACAGTATATGCCTTTCACAGTATCCCTATCACAACTGCTGTTCCATAAATCTTTCAAACAGAAGAGAGATCTAAATTCGATCTCAAGAGAAATTAAAAGTTGCCCACTTGACTTTGCAATCGTTTCCTTTAGGAATTAAAATTTATATACACATGATTTTATTCTTTCATTTAGTTTGATACATAAAATCTATATTTTATAAGAATAGAAATGAGTCGAACTGGTTTAATTTTTGGTGAAAATTAATATTTTTTATGGATCATAGAATTTTGTGTGTGTCTAAATCATTAAATTAACTTAGACGGTGGTCTCGAGCCAGGAAAACCAAAGCTTTGGAATCTATACCCTCACACGTAAATTTGAATATTGAACATATCTCAAAGCTTGAATTGATAAACCAAGTCACATCTAAAAGACATCGGAATTAATCTTATAATAATCTTATATGATTCAAATTTGATATCTCATACATCACTTCGTGACCCGATGACCTAGGACAGAGAACTGGGGATCAAGGACCGAGGACTTTTACACATTCAGCTACAGCACGTCGGGAGATTAGGGATAAGGGGCTCGGTGAAAGGTCTTGGCAATCTCGCACGATTGCTCTAGAACGTGACAGTTGTGACTCTAATGGCACACCCCGCGCACACATTGAATAATCTCCAAAGATCAAGGCGGAAATCTTGCCTAAAGAAATGGTCAGATCGGCTACAGCACCAGCCGTAAGACTCGCTCCAGCATATCACATGTCCGGTGGCACGACCGCAATTTACCACTTAGCCCCTCTATAATTACCTATGTATGTTTCACTTTCATGAGACGACTCACAAGCTCTTAGCTTGCTCTATATTCCTACTTCTCTTCTCGACCTCTCGACATGACTTAAGCATCGAGGGTTTCGCTTGAAACACTTCCGGTGTGCTCTGACTAGCATCTGTTGTTGTTGCAGGTCACTAGAAGAAGTACGTTCACATTTGCTCAAACATGCTCATCTTTCGAGGACAGGGCTCCCGATCTGCGGCTTCAGATCACCCGACGCCATACACCTCCTAGCGATTGTCTATGCATATCGCGAGGCCCCGAGCTGGCGTTATCCCGTCATAGGTGACTCATCATCACACACTCTTATCTATTCAATCAAGCAGCTCGGTTCCCAAGGTGAGACCTCTCGACTGCCTGAGCTGTGGCAGATCTTCGACTAGGACCAATTCGGTTACATCAAAATTAATTTACGAATAGAGTGCGCATGTTCAAAACATCCCTTGTCTATTAGTCACTGACTCTGGAGGATATTATTTCACAACCATTATGAAACGCTAATTAACTCAGTAAGGTAAGCATCAGTAAATTGAATCTATTATAATGAGAAAATTTCGATAACTCTGTCATGAAATTTTAGAAAATTTTAGTTGTTTTTGTTAGACTAAAGTTTTGGATCTATCTCGGAGAATGAACTACATGAAAAAGACAAAGATGTCAGCAGATTAGGTTAAGAGAGCAAGTTGCATGGTGATTAATTTAGAGGTGTTTTGTCGGTGACCCCAGTGTAATGAGGATTCCAAAAAACTTTTGAAAAGCTTGTCACTTACATATAAAAGCAATCCTATTTCTAACTATGAAAAGAAAGAGGAGAAAAAGTTTGATTGGAATACTGATGCTGATCCAAAATTTCATCAATTTACTTGGGTTTAGACTTTAGAGAAAGGGATTTGGACCTCTTTACACGATAATAATTATAAAGTGAGCTATATTTGGGAGATTTAATATAATACTACACAACACAAAGTATCGAAGCAAAATATATATATTTGTGTGTGTATGTGTGTGTGTGTGCGCTCTAAAAAAGAGGGAGATGGTAAACTTTAAAAGAAAACCTAAACTGAAGTTTTTGTACCTAACATGAAAAACTATGTGAGGTATTTTTCACTCTCAATTTTATGAAAACCAATCTTCTATTTGATTTAACACATGGAAAAATATTATTTGTTCTCAAAAATATTACAATTTCACTCTATATACAGCTATATCGAGTACACATTTGATGAAATTAAGCATATATTCACATGTATCGAGCACACATTTGATTAAATAAAGCATATATTACCATGTATCGAGCACACATCTGGTAAAATGGAGCATCTTTAACGTTGTATCCAGTACGAATTCTATATAATATTATTTGAATGTGCTCGACACAACGTAAAGTATGTTATGTGCAACATTAAACTCTTTACATTATTGTATGCTTATAATTTTGCTATTTCCTAAACATAGTATGTGCATCGTTCTACCTATGTATACAAGAGTCCGAATGTTGCCTCCATTAGCCAATCAAGTATGTCGTTATAAATAAATATGAATTCAATCGAGTATGTACTACATTATTTTGTTTAGTGTGCAAAGTATGATATTTACCCTGTAAGGGTATATGTGAGTGTCATGGATGCACATGTACTCGTATATCTTGTATCATGTACTAGATTCAATCAAGTATATACTACATTATTTTGTTTAGTTTGCAAAGTATGATATGTACCCTGGGAGCTTACATGTGAGTGGCCTGGATCAAGATGCATATGTGCCGCATATCTTGTATCATGTACTGGATTCGATCAAGTATGTACTACTTTATTGTGTTTAGTTTGCAAAGTATGCTAGGTATCCTGTAAGCTTATATGTGAGTGTCCTGGATCAAGATGCATCTGTGCCGTATATCTTGTATCATGTACTGGATTCGATCAAGCATGTCCAACAGACGACATCCAAGCTGATCCAGCTTAAGTAAAAATATCAGCACATAAGAAACCAGTTCAGGGAGAGCAGCTTAGAAGAGTTCAACTGAGAGCTGAACGAACTAACGTATTGTCAAGATCAGCTCAGAGCTGAACGAACTGGAGCAGCACATACCAGATCGTAGCAGAACGGCTCAAACAACTCAGAGCTGTACAAAGAAGAACGAAACAGCTCAGAGTAGCACTAGAAAGAAGCAGCTCAGAGCTGTACATAAAAGAACAAAAAAGTTCAGAGCTGTACAAAGAAGAACGAAGTAGATTAGAGCAAATGAGAACAAGAGCAGTTCAAAGAAGAACGAAACAGCTTAGAGCTGAACTAAGAAGAACGAAATAGCTTAGAGCTGAACTAAGAAGAACGAAACATCTCAGAGTTGTACAAAGAAGAACGAAACAGATCAGAGCAGAACTAGAAAAAAAGAAGCAGCTCAGAGATGTACAGAGAAGAACGAAATGCACGATAGAATTTGTCCTTGCTTGCTCCTGAGACTTGCTCTGTTCTGCTCATTGACTCAACCTTGCTTCTACTTCTTCTCAGCTGATCATCTCTCTCAGCTAATCCACTACGAAGCTCCCTCTAAGCCATTCTTTCTCTAATCTGCTTTAATTTACTTCGTTTTTCTTTGTACAGCTCTAAGCTAATTCGTTCTTCTTTGTACAACTCTGAGCTGATTCGTTCTTCCTAGTTCCGCTCTGAGCTGATCCGTATCTCTAATCTGTGAGATGTTCATCCTTCTTTGTTTAGCTCTAAGCTTTGATGCTGTGATCTGGTCTATGTTGCTCCAGCTTAGACCTCTGAGCTGATCTTGACGATATTCCAATCAGTTCTTGTTTCATCTGAACTTCTCCAAGATGATCCACGCTTCTAAGCTGATCTTCTTTTTTGTTGAAATACGCTCTTTGTTTATACAGCACATTTCTTTAGCTCGCAGCTCTGTCTGATCTGATCTGCTTCAGCGCACTTCTTCAACTCGCAGCTCTTGTCCGCTCTGATCTGCTTCCAGCTTAGACCTGCGCACTCGTGTAGATCGTCAAAAACATAAGAGCAAGTTTTGTGTTCATCAAAATCCAGATCTTATCTATTACATAGATCCAACAGTCAGCATCTCTATTTTAAATAAGTTATTTTTATCTTGACATGAGACATTCTGTAAGTGCGTTAAATATTCTTTTGTGTTTATAAATTTACAGCCAAGGCCTTGAGATATGGATCATCTTAGATATCAGATTTTATTCAGATGATATTAAATATACCTCGATTTTCTGGGTCACCAATGTGTGTATGAAAGAAGATCCGATATGTTATATAGATCCAGCTTCTTCTTTGGAGTAAGATCGGGGGTGATGGTGGGGGTTTTGCTACGAATGAAGAGATTGTGCGATCGGGAGTGGTGGTGGTGGAAGGAATATAACGGATTCAGCAGATCGATCGATTTGGGTAATATGTAGGCTTCTATTGAGGTTGATGGTATAAATGTAAATTACATATATTGAGGAGTGGAAACAAATAAAATTGGATGTCAGGGAGTTGAAATAAATGTTTTTTAACTTAGGGACTGAGCACAAAATTTGTTTATATTTCGGGGATTTTTGAACAATATAGCGGATCATCTCATGAGATGTAAAATTTTTAAATCAATATTTATCTAAAACAGACCCACCACGTTCCCATTATCTGACAAAAGGCATCGAAGTACTTAGACTTGTGACTGCATTATATAACTGCAGACATGATTGGTAGGTCCAAAATATTTACTCCGGTGGGACTTAGCTTTATTTATCAGAACGGGGCCATCCCCCATTTATGCAACTCCTTTTCCTGTCTCATTTATTTATTTGTATTTATATATTTTCGTGTTCTTTTTCACGGCCAACATCAATATGCTCTTCTCATTCATTTGATAAATCTAGAAATTAAATAAAATTTTCTTTCCGAAATTTTCCATACCTTTAAACTTAAAATTTTGTGGTTATGTCTGAGAGTAATACTGGAACGAGTGATATTTTGGAAAACTCTGGTACATTAATCTATTGTTGCGCCACTTAATCTTATTGACTCTATGAAAAAATGACGTCGGATCTTAAAGCTAAACTATCTAATGTTGGGGGTATGACCAAATGTAGTGGAAATGTTAGATTGATCTCTGAAGGATATTAGACAACACCTAGGCATGCAACTAACTGGACTGATAGGCCTCACAGCTCAATCCTAGTGATAAGTGTTTGATCCTAATAAAATAGGTGTATTGGTTTTAAATTTTTAATGACATTTATGGATTTTAAATTTTAGTGATATGCAATCTAAAATTTATAAACTTCATAAAAGTTCGATAATATTCAAATTAAACATTTGTAGAGTTTAAAAATGTCATTATTATTCAAATTTGATTGTTAGAAACTCTACAAAAGTAAAGAGATATTCAAATTGTCAATAGATTTTAACTAACTTCATGTCAATCTATCACGTATAAGAATTAAGGTCAAGATACAACTATAAATCGTCAAAATTTGTATTTGGTAAACCTAAAGATTTGGATGTATATTTCACACGCTTTCATTCATTTTAATAATTATCTAAAAACAACACACAAATTAACTCATTATTTTCTCCTCCATGTTTTTTTCTTTCTTTGGACTTTTTAAAATATTTATTTTCCTATTACAAATAAATTTTACAATATTTTAAGAAAAAATTATTATTAAACATTATTCTATTTATTTTTTAAGATTTCTAATATCAAAACCTTGACATATTTATTTAATATTTAATTAAAATTCATTTATAATACACAAAAAATAGATATCTTATTGGCCATAAAATAAATTGAACAATAATTATAATTACATGATCAAACACTCGCACACTGTAATATGTCATTATATACTGATACAATTCATAAACACAGTGTTGGGATCCAATCAGATCATAAACGTGCTCTCATATCAATTGATAGATCGAATAAAGAACAACACAGAGTTTATAGGGGGTTGAATAAATTCATTTCAAAAAGTTTAGTTCTTTCAAAACTATTTTTAGAATCAGCTTGGTTAAAAGCTAACTCCAGTACTCAATCTGATCTTTTCACTTGAGAAATAAAATAATTATGCGAAAATATCACAAGTAAACAGTGAACTAAAAAATGTAGATGTATGTGAACTGAAATGTAAAACAGATTGGACATCGGATTGGAAGTTCGGAGCAACGATTTTACGTATCTCATTCTTCCAAAACTGGAATGATTTCCGCTAGAAGACTTTGAATAGAATACGACGTATCATAAACTACTCAGTCGGACAACACCCGTACTGAACTTCTATTCTTTCTCAGATAGCATGGAGGCTGTGAATAGCTAATATGAAAGGCTTTTGAGACTTCCGATCTTTGTGCGTTAATCAGTTTTTACACGATCTACTGAGCGGGCTATAAGAATAATGCATAGTTTTTATAATATATATGGTTTACAGTTGGAATAATGCAGATTGGATATAAATTAAAAGATTATGATGCTAATGGTGCCATTAGCGACCCTTTATTTGTCGTTAACCAATGCTAATTTTTCCAGCCAATACAATGGTTATGTCTGCATCTGCAATTTGTCTAAATATTTTAGACTCTTCTCCTCCCACTTTGAAATATAAAAATCGAATGGTTTATTACTATTTCACCAAATCCATTATTAAGTTGGCATGACTGAAATTAAATTAAATACATCGATCCATTATTTATTGTACAAATATTAGGTAATGTTTGCTTGAGTCTATACGATGTTTTCGTAACCGAATATTGTTATATTATATACTATCTTAATATAATATTACGTACAATTTAAAACTTACAAATCTAAAATATATAGAAAAGACAACATATTTACAAAAATAATATTATAGTTATATATTTTTCTTTATAAAAAAGAACTAAACATGGCATCAAATGTCCACTGGCCTATGGTATTGGGCAAAGGTCTCGCTGCATGAGATATTGAATAAATATAAATTCTATAAATGTCTTAATATTAAAATAAAATTCATTGATTAACCGGTTGAATCATCGGTTCAACGGGTTCTCCATTCTCACATAACTGGTTCAGGAGGCAAAATCGATAAATAGTTACATGGTATATTTAACTAAATCCATGATCAGTTCATGATCGAATCCGTCAGTGTGGTGATAATATTGATATCATAAACACTTGTTTTAGTATTGGAGACAATAAATAAATATTTAGATGAGGGATCAAAATATCTCTCTTTTTTATTTTTATTTTACTTATCGGTAATTTTTGAAACGATGAAGAATATATCTTCTGTCATACAAAAGCATCATATGACAATAATATTGATAGGATCTGATCAGAATTAGAAGCATACTGAAACAACTTATGGTTCAAAGTTTAGAAAGAGGGTGAATAATTATTTTGAAAAACTTTTGTGATTTAAAACGATTTTAGTATTGACCATGTTAAGAGCTAAGTCATGTACTCAATTCGATCTGCTCTCTTGTGAAATAAATAAATTATACAGAAATATCATAATTGAAAAGTGAACTAAAAATGATTTCGTATGCAAACTGAAATGGTAAAAATAGATAGAAATATCGAGTGTGTTTATGTAAGTTCGAAGCAATGTTTCTATGTCTCCCTATCTTCGAAACTAGAAGGATTTCCACTAGAATACTTTGATATATAATAAAGGGTATCATAATCCACTTTTATCAAGCAGCACGTGATCTTAACTCCTAGTATCACAACACAAAACAGCTAAATCTCAAATACAGCACTCAGGCTGTGAAAAATGAATTGAGAAAGGTTTTTTGATAATATGATCTGTTCAATACAAGACTATCATATTCAGCACTCAGTTGGAATACGTTACAGAAGATTCAAATGAAAACAATGAAATATATCTCCGGTAGAAGATGAGAGAAAGCAATCGTCGTAGTTCAAAGAATTGCTTGTTCTAAGTAAAGCTTGTTCAAATTGTTTTGTCCGTTCTGAATTGGTAGACTGTGGTGATCTGATATGTACTATTTTCTGATATGTTCTTTTCAATTAAGCTCTTATCCTCTTATATGAATTGATCAGTTATGAAGCTCCAATATGAACTGCACAAAGAACTACACTGCCCATCTTCATCAGAACTACTCCGCTCTTCGTTTATTGACTGCTCTCCGTTTACTGACTGCTTTTCGTCTGATCTGTCTGTTCTGCTCTGCTATGTTATGTTCGATTTCTCTTGATCTGTTTTGATCTGATTCTGCTGTTCTGAACTAAACCGCTCTTATCTGTTATGAACCTCATTCATATAATCTGAACTGTTCCATTCTGCTCTATTCTGTTCTGTTATGTTCTATACAACTGATACGCCGAACTTCAACTGACCTGAACTACTCTTGCTATCTGAACTGATCGTCTCTTCTTCTCAACTGAGCTCAATTCTTCATTTATACTATACAGTTCTTCAGCTGATCTGCCGGCTCTGTCCTGATCTGATTCAGCCCGGTCTGCACACTCAATTAAACTGTTAGAAACAAAATATAACAAATTTTGTGTTCATCAAAATTAAGATCTGATTTGTTTTCATATGAAGACACGTTATATTATATTAATGAATTATGAGGCTCATTGAAAAGTTGTAAAATTTTACACAAAAGTATCATATATTTCATGTTAACCTTAATTAGATATGTGATAATTGTTTCAGTTAAAAAACGTAAGAATTGTTTGCAATTATTAGTTTCATGCAACACCACTTTCACAATTTCACTTTCTCCATTTAAACTGCTTCATAGCTAAATTTAATATAAAATCTTTGTTAAAAAACGTGTGTATTATCCGTAATATTTAAGTACATGCAACACCACTTTCTTCGTTTTCTATGTCACCACTCTCTCCATTTAAACTGCTTCAACGTCCATTTTCTTCTTTCATTTATAGCTAAATTTAATATAAATTATTTAACCATTCTATAATAAAAATATGCTGACTAATACACACATACATATAAACATCAAAGAAGAAGATATCTTCTTATAATTGGTTTCAAAATGTAAGATGAGACATTAATATCAAAAGATCTATAAATTATTGTCAAGATAATAGAAAACATGTCTCCCATGTGCATTATCCATTATAAAATATACTAATTCAATTAAATAGTACACTGTACGTTGATTATGTAATTTTTAAATTTAAATTTAAGTTCTTACAAGCCCTAGAAGTCATCCATGTTCTGTTATTTTGCTAAAACCCACTCGGAGAGCCAAGCGTGGGCTTCGCAAATAAAACCCTTTTGTTTATTTTATATTTATATAATTATAACTAGATCGACTCCAGATTATTATTAAATTACATAGGTATAACCAAGGTCATTTCATAAATAAATTAATCAAACGTTACTAAGTTCTGTACTTTTTTAAATATTCAATTCTAAGCCTTGTATAAATCACTCACAGTCACAAAGAACATGCCGTATGTATATAAAAGAGGTAATAATGTGTGATAATTCAATATTTAATTTTTTTAACGAAATTATAATGATGAGTATTCGCAGCTAAGTAATTTGTATTGTATCTTTGTATTGAATGGTTTAACATCTATTATTAATTGAAACTCTTTTCTCCAGTCCAATTATTTCTATTTAAAGTATTTTAAAATTGGATCAACCGTTAAATGTAACGGCTAGATGGACCTCAGAGACGTGAGTTGTTCTGTCCTGCCGTTTATTTGGAACCCCGGTTAAGTCTTGAGCTGACCACAGTTAAAAAATGAACCCTTGAGTAATAATAATATAAAAACACTAAAAAAAACCTTATCTGCTATGCAATAAGCCTCTCATTTCCAGGTCATTCGTAGCATCTCTGCTGCCCACTTTCTCAATCTACAAAACCCTCAGATCTAGGGCTCGTATCACAGGGATTTCTATGGCCAACGCGTTCCCGGAGGAAGTTCTGGAGCACGTTTTCTCGTTCCTCAGCTCCGATAAAGATCGGAACGCGGTCTCGTTGGTGTGCAAGTCGTGGTTCGAGATCGAGAGGTGGTGCCGGAGGAGGATTTTCATTGGAAACTGCTACGCCGTCACGCCCAAGATCGTGATCCGGAGGTTCCCTGATGTGCGGGCGCTCGATCTCAAGGGGAAGCCGCACTTCGCGGACTATAACCTCGTGCCGGAGGGTTGGGGGGTTACGTTTACCCCTGGATCGTCGCCATGTCTAGAGCTTATCCCTTCCTTGAGGAGATCAAGCTTAAGCGGATGGTGGTGAGTGATGAGAGCCTGGAGATGATTTCCAAATCGTTCAAGAATTTCAAGGTGTTGGTGCTCTCTTCATGCGAAGGTTTCACCACCGAAGGTCTGGCTTCTATCGCTGCAAATTGCAGGTGACGTATTCGTTAATGCATTGTACTGAAGCCTTTTCCTTTTTCCTTTTTCTTTTGCTCGAGATTGTTGTGATCCATTTACTTTTCTTGTTTTCTATCGTCGTTTTGAACGTATATACTGAGAAATGTTTGGGTTGTTGTGTTGAGCTGGATTGGGAGCTTTTATGTGTTCTGTTAAGTCGCTCGTTGTTTTGGCTTCGGGAGGTTAATAAATTTGAGATTTTTGATAGTTTATTTTTAACGGTCCTTTAGAATGAATATCGCATTGTTCAAGTAAAATTTTGATTCTTTTCTCATCTTACTTTCACGAGTATTTTTCTTATTAGTAGTATTGTTATACTTAAGGTCTATGATTCACGATTTTTATTTTTGTTTTGTGTCACGCATCAGCTGGTTTCCTGGAGAATACATGAGCGATCACAGAAACTATGCTTCACGCCTTGTGTAGTGCGACTTTATGGTCAATATTCTTTATTTGCTTGTTTGATATATTTTGTATTTCCGATTTAAGGTTTACTTTTATAAATAAATTTTATCCTTTTCTTTTTCATTTCATCTATTTACATGATTTCCTTATGGTAGAAAACCAGAAAAGATTTTCCTGTATTATTTGTATGCTAGTTACATATGAGGTTGTCCAGTGTGTATGAGTCTTCAGAGTTGACTTTGTTTTATATCTGTTTTAATGGTATTATAAACAAGTACTAAATCATACGTTCACTAACATTTTTCAGTTAACTTCCTTCTTATTTGGTTATTTTTTATTCCATTGTGAGTTCAGCTCCGCAAACATCTACTTTCATACATGTTTTTTCTTGGGAGTGATAATTGCACATGCTCTTAAAACGTGACAAATGAGTTCAATTAACTTTCTTGAGTTGCATATTTACCTATAGTGATAATTTTAGAAATGTGGTTAGCATTTACTAGAGCTAACGTCATATATTTGATTTTCATGAATTGTGAGTTGGTGCAGTTATTGTGATGGAGATTGGTTGAAAAAAATAATTATTCTTGCCACTTGATTGATTTAAGCGTGTTGTTGGGTTACAAATGAAATGTTTTGGTATTGTGGAAAGTTGTTCAGTACTATACTTGTATAGAATTTTAGTACTATTCAAGTTTTTAGCAACTGATGTAGCACAAATGCAGGAATCTCCGAGAATTAGACTTGGGGGAGAGTGAAGTGGAGGACTTGAGTGGTCATTGGCTAAACCATTTTCCCGACAATTATTCTTCATTAGTGTCTCTTAATATATCTTGCCTCGGGTCAGAGGTGAATTTTTCTGTCTTGGAGAGATTGGTTTTGCGGTGCCCAAATCTGACAACACTTCGGCTAAACCGTGCCGTGCCCCTTGAGAAGCTCCCTATTCTGCTTCAGCATGCATCCCAGTTGTCTGATCTAGGTACTGGTGCCTATTTTGCTGAAATTCGTCCGGAGATCTTCGCAAATTTGGCAGATGCCTTTTCGCTTTGCAAGCAACTCAAAAGTTTGTCTGGTTTCTGGGATGTAGTTCCCGCATATATTCCAGCAATATATTGTGTTTGCTCTGGAATTACTTCCTTGAATTTGAGTTATGCCACAATTCAAAGCATGGATCTCATCAAGCTTGCTACCCAATGTCCGAACTTACAGCGACTATGGGTGAGTTATCTACTGTACTTTGTTGTTGGAGTTTCAAATGATGAAATGTGATGACATTTGTTTGATATTAGAGCATTTATGCGGAAATTGTGGATGCTACCGTGTATCTGGACTCTTATTGTTTCTGGACTCTCTATGCGCATTTTATAGTGTTTCCTTACCTTCCTTGTATTTGCACCTTCCCTTTGTATTTCCGACCTTCAATTCATCATGCACGTCACCCTTCGCCGTTATATTTGTCAAGTTATTGACAAACTGATCATACAGGTTCTGGATTACATAGAAGACACTGGTCTTGATGCCATTGCGGCATCTTGCAAAGACCTGCAAGAGCTTCGTGTATTCCCTTCAGATCCTTTTGGAAATGAACCAAATGTAGCTTTGACCGAACAAGGGCTCGTGGCTGTCTCAGAGGGCTGCCCCAAACTTCAATCCGTTTTATATTTCTGCCGTCAGATGTCAAATGCTGCGTTAGTTGCAATAGCAAATAATCGTCCAAATTTGATCCGCTTCCGTCTGTGCATTCTTGAGCCTCGAGCTCCTGATTACTTGAACTTTGAACCACTTGACGATGGTTTTGGGGCTATTGTAGAAAACTGCAAGGGACTGCGTCGCCTTTCTCTCTCCGGTCTCCTAACAGATAAAGTATTTCAATATATTGGGACATATGCTAAGAAATTGGAGATGCTCTCTATAGCTTTTGCTGGGGATAGCGACTTGGGCCTACACCATGTGTTGTCTGGGTGTGAAAGTCTTCGGAAATTGGAGATCAGGGACTGCCCATTTGGGGATCAGGCACTCTTGGCCAATGCTGGGAAGCTGGAGACAATGCGATCCCTTTGGATGTCTTCTTGTTCGGTGAGTTTTGGAGCATGCAAGCTACTTGGTCAGAGGATGCCCCGACTCAATGTTGAAGTTATAGACGAGAGTGGACCCCCAGATTCTAGGCCTGAAAGCTGTCCTGCCGAGAAACTTTATGTTTACAGGACAGTTGCCGGACAAAGGTTGGATATGCCTGGTTTTGTTTGGACAATGGACGCAGGTACAGGTTTAAGGTTTTCGTGATACCACAAATTCTTAGGCCATAGTTTCACTCTTGGCTGCAGTCTGAGTCACTAGGAATGGGGCTGGTCTCTATAATCCATCATCACATGTATCAGCCCAAGTGATTACACCCATTTGGTTGCAGCTATGTGCAATATTTAGGTGCAAATTCAAATTTGATCAAGCAGATACTTGTGTTCCTTTATTCGGTTCCATTATCCATCATCAAATGGTTCTGGGAAATAAACGGTGTACATGTACATGTAGGATGTAACTTTGAATTGTATCCATTACACAACAGATGGTTTTCCAAGTGCTTGCTAGCAAATTTCGGACGAGGCAATCATATTTGTTTTTATACGCAGTTTTGGCTCTCTTACGATTTATTTATGGCTCATAACGGGCCTGAAGATGTACATAGCTCTAAATCTATAAGTTGTAGTACATGAACTAATTGGTCATAAGAGTCGTGCATTTTAGTATATGACGTTATACATCAAGCTACAAATATACGACAACTGTATTTTTATGCGTACACTTAGACGCAAAAGTAGGGACTGAAACAAAATAAATGGTTCATGATTATCATAGACTATTGAACTAAACACGAAGTTCGTCTTCCTATACATACATGCACTGAACATGTGTAGTCGGGTTTGTTTGTCGGTGTCTTCCAATGTCTTCTGTATTGTTTTAGTGATCCATCTTTGCAAAACGGCCCTTAACTCTTGTCCTACCTTCTGCACGCACTTTCCTGGATTCATATCTGATCTGCTTATCATACCTGTCAACAGATGCAAAAGAATCAATCATACAAACCTACAACATTGTTGTCATGATCAGGACTAGGAGCCTAAACCATGGGAAACCATTTCCTCAGATAATGTAAAGATGGTGAGTTTCGAATTATCAAGATCATTTAATCTGCAACTCACGCATTGGACTCTTTGTCGTGTTTTAACAAGGATAAAAGTTTTTAAATAAAGAGGAAAAAAGAACGAACTAGCAGAACGAGTTTGCAAAAATATCTGCCGAAGATACACCTATTTACACTATGGAAATTACAAATTTCTACCTTCGAGTTTTCCTTTTCTCTTTGTAACGTGAGATTGCAGAGTCTCTTTCCTGGGTGTTCAATTCTCGCATTCCACCTGCAGAAATCACTTGAATCACTTTGGGATCCGCAAGAACTTGTGACTGCATTTCGAGGCAGCTACTTGCAGAGCCCAAATTGTCTCCACAATCTGAATCTTTGTCGGGCACTAGATGGTTTATTTCAATTAAGTTATTCAAAACAGGAGTATGGAAGACTTGATCCCGAATTACACCAGAATCGCATCGCTCATGTGCACTTGTCTGCAAACAAAGAGCAAATTCATGTCTTCCCTATCACTGTTTCAAAGAAGACTACCATCAATCATTGATTCTTCCATTCCAGGGAGGAGAGCATTATTACCTCGTACGAAGGAACAACAGTTGGCGCCGTGTTATTATCCATGCATGGACTATTGTAATTGTCCATCAACTGAAACTTTTCGGGTGCTTGTCTTATAAATTCAACATGAGAGTCCACATATTCCAGACAACTGCTGTAGTTGGGTTCTGTCTTCGCCATCTCACGAAGTTGGCAAAGTATTTCTTCTTTATATTTACCACACGTCACATTTCGATTCTGATTAAGCAACAATACTGAAAGAGGGGTCAAGTTTACGAAAGGAGGAAAACTATCGGAACAAGATAATCTTAGAAATGTATGATTATAATATACTGAACTCAATGATAGAATCGAAAGTACCCTGAGAACCATGCAATCTCCAGTTTCTTAGTTTATATACACAATTCATACATAGACCTACAACAAAGCACGCTCAAAAATCCTAGAAACTGCTAAGCCACCAGAACGACCAATACAAGACACACCAAGTACCACCTTTCAACAATGAAGATTTCGTAAACTCTAATAGAGAACATCGTTCACTTTTACAGATAAGATAATCCAGTAGAAAGGCTCAGAAGCGGGGCCAACATATCTGGGCAAAAGAAAGTACGGCAACAAGTGATACTCTAACCTATTGTCTTCCCCTCTACTTGTTGCCACAGGATCTTCTACATTCGACATTAATTTCATCTTACAATAATTCTCATCACTAATCTAAGCTTAAATGGCAGCTAATTTCTGATTAAGAACGCGATAAAATCTTGCACTCATCCTTGATGAACTACACTACGGAAAAAACTATTGCAGTGCAAGAACCAAGACCCACCACATAATACAAAAACAAATAATATGATATGATAGAGACTTAGTTAAATCTCCTACTTCTCACGAGGTATTGAACAAAATCAAAACTTAACGATAAGAAAAGTTCATAAAACAAAGTAGATATTAATTGTGCAAGAAGAGGACCTTAGGCAAAGGAGGCACCCCCATGGCCTGGAAACTACGCCCAGAATCGGAAGAATCATTAGACACGATCAAATCATCGATACTCACAATCGAAGGAGTCTCCCAAACCAACAGATCCGACCACCCGTCGTCATTTCCTCCATCACCAAGAACCAAGCTTTTCTTCTCCAAATCGTCAAACCCAAGAAAATTCAGCAGCTCACTCACAGTAGGGCACCCGTTAAACCCTTCAAGCAGGCGACGATCATGAATACTCCTCACTTCTTTGTGGGTCTCCCAATCACAGTTCTGGCAAAGAACTACAGATTCCGAGCAGCAAAATATCGATGCCGGCGAAGAATCGCACGAATCGCAGAGGAGACATCTGCTGTGTTTGGAGAATAGCTGGTTCGTGGAGTGCACCTCACGATCACAATTCAGGCAGAGCTTCGCTGAGTCGGCCCGGCAATACAGAAGGGCCTTTGATTCGTTGCAGAAATCGCAGAGACGGACTTCGTAATCCGCCACACTGGTCATACTGTGAGATATCGAGGTTCACCAATTCTTGGAAGCGGGTTAAATAATAAATGAAACAAGATCCTTTCTTTGACCAACAGTTTGCACTACAGCTGATGAAAAAATCTTCAGTAGCAGGACTGTGTTTCAGCGAGAAGAAGAGACGAGAAAAGAAAGGAACCTTATCGCCTTTTCTTTTTCATGTGTCCTTTTCCAGCGAAATTTCGACACAGTTGGTCAAAACTGGTGATATTTTAAACTGCTTACAAATAAATTATGGCATTATCAATTTTATAGTATTTTGTAAAGTAACTCAAATATATTCTAAATTTTTTTTAAGATACTCACACTTTGTTATTAATTATTTTTTCAAGTTAGAGAATAGGACTGATATAATTTGGGTCTTTGGGATCTCGATCACTCGTCGACTGAGAAGTTATTAATTGAAACAAATAATCCATGAACTTGTAAATTTTAATGAGCTACCGCATGTGCCACTTGATTTGTTTGTCGTGAACAAAAGATAACTGAATCCCCGGTGACTTCGTCCCAAGCATTACGAATAGCAGAATAGTTGACATAGTGTACGTTGGTTGCCATTATTTGTTTTAAATGATTAAATAGTAGACATATTTTTTAAATAGTTGCTTTTCAAAGGCAAATAATGAAATAAATATAAAAATTAAACAGAAAACTTTGTTTGCTAGACAAGTTTTACAAAAAGTCGTCGGTCAGAGTTCTTGAGTTGTCTGGGATTTCTGTAGCATTAAGTAAAATAAAGTAGCTTGAATCAAATTTGAAATGAGTATGAGATTCTTTTCACACCGAAGCAGCCAATCAAATAACAAGGCAAAAGGTATTTTGGAACCAGGAAATAAGAGACACATTATATCATTTTCGTACGTCCCAATGCCTTCCCGAGCAAGTTTGATATTTATTTTTTGTTAAGGCCCCACGCAATTCTCCCCATATATAATAATAGTAGAAATTTATAATGTATATTTACGCAATTTCCAGCAGATTCTTTCTAAGACAACATCCAAGTATCCAACTTGACTGGCATAGAGATAAGAGAGAAATTTATGTGGGCCATTTATCCATCTTTTGTTTTTGAAACCACAGAATACGATTCATATGTCTAACAAGAAATATTCGTCTCCCAAAACTTCAGAGAAAATCTAGTTCCCACTTTGTATGTTCGTTTCTTTTTTGTGGTCTCTATCTGCAGAACTAGTGACCTTTGTTTCAATCACAACACTAGACATTCAATCTAAAAAGAGAATATATGTCAACAGTAAGACAGAATTCGGAAACCAGGTTCCGATCGAGTCGCCAGCCTCGCCCGCATCAAATATTTGGGCTTTAAAGCACAGGGCAACATCGTGGATTCTGATTTTCTGCAATGCAACCAAAAGGAAGGCATAAACACCAATCTACTAAGTAACATTTCACCGGGCTCCAAAGAATGAGCGAAAGGAGAGGAGATATTATGCAGGAAGAACCAAGATAATATACCATGTGTCGAAATTTGTTGCATCACAACAATAGCATGAAAAAACTTTTGTTGTTTGATGGAGGAAACGACATATACCTGGCCTTCGTCTAGCTTCAGGAGGTTGCACATTTACAAGCATTGTAGTTACTTCCCCTGGAACGACACATACTCTAGACTCAGCAAGAGTCCTTCCATCCCCCAGAACTTGCCCAGCATTTACTAGTTTGATATCATGCACTGAAGTTGGTCTGATTGGTTTATCTAACAGAAACATACATTTTAAATTTTAAGCGACCATATTGGCACAGCAGTCAAATGGAAGTGCCGAGCTCGAAATCACACCAAGTTCAAGACGTGTTTAGCACAGTGCACACAACGGTCAAAGAACCTTCACACTGATACACATAACATAAGATAGGTTTTGGCTAACAGTAATAGATTAACACGTGAATTTGTTCTTTGAAGCCTTTAGGGATTGGCAACTGATTAATCAAGAATCCAAGAAAAAAACTACAAAATATCCAAAGCCATATGTCTACCTAGAGCGCTTAGAGAATCACAGCACCTTTTTGTATCCATGGAAAATTGAAGTACACATGCCACATTGCAGGATCACATTACACATTGATAAGTTAATTCGTTCACTTAGAGCAGAACTGGACACTAGGGCAAGTGTACTAAGATTGTTCCTTGTCACTAGAATATATGGAAACTTGAGTAAAAGTAACAACCTTGAGGCCACTCTGACAGAAGCATTTGTTTAATAGCATCAGTACTAGTGGTCAATGGGTAGAATCCCTGACATAAATCTGTTCCATCAAAAATTCTGAACCTAAGTTCAAGTGGTTCCTCTTTGTCAGCCATAGTAGCACTCCCTTGGTGTACTTTCCAAATCCCAATGCTGACACCGACGACTAAAAGTGAACTTACAAAATGTACCTGCTAACAAGAATTGATGAAAATGTTTTATGCATATAGATAACTGCCACAGACTATGAAATCAAGGATTGCCTTTGTTTGGAGGATGTATCATTCACGTTATATAGATAATGATCACAAACGATATATTTCAAATATAATCAAGAATTTGTACGCCTCAGTCGATTCTTGAGAAACATCAAGAAGATACAACAGCAACTACACATTTGTATCACCAATTAGAGGGCCAAGAAAGCACTTGATATGATATCAAAAGTTTCTGCCAACGAACAAAGCTCTGCACTACTTACACCATAGATTCCTATCGTAAGACAAGAAACAACGAAAAAAATTATCTCTATACCATCAAATTACATCTCAAAACCCCTCATTCTTCATCAGATATTCAAAATAAAATAAACAGTCGGAACCTCGATCGAGTAACAGAAACTTGAAACTAAATTACATAATATCATAAATAATTTGCTTTATATTTCAAAGAAGGACTAATTTCCATAGACAAGAAGCACCAAAAGAATCAGAAGTAAAGGAAATTTGAGGAAAAAAAAAAGGCGGGGAGTGCAACCATGTCACCTGATCAATCCAGCTATAAGAGATCGAGAAATGATTCGTTATGTTGCGGATAACTCTCCGGTAGGGGATGCAATGCTGATTATCTGTATGATCTCCGGTTCAATCAACGGCGAGGATGGGGAGAACCCGAATTCCGGCGGGGTTTGACTAACAAGTGAAGTTTGGTTATCCGTTCCTGTCGCTTTCTTCATTTGTACTTCTCCTTTGCGCCTAAAGATATAAATAAATAGAAAAACACGTGGCATTCGGGTCGGCTATTTTGTGCCCGGAACCAAGAAATCGGGCTAAGATAATCCGAGTTGATGGATTAATTATGAGTTGCATTGGCCCTTTCGATAATATATATATAATATACCGTGGCCAATGTACAAATAATTAGCCCTCCTCATATTATACCTTATTAGTATTCTACTCGTGCGATTTACAAGATATAATTTATTTTAATTAGAAATAACTATAAGTGAATTTTGTATTAATATTGATATTGATACCAAATATTGAAGTAATAATATATTGAATAATTGAAATTATCTATTACGGTTCCACGATTTCACCACTTGAAATTACCTGTTACGAAATTATATCTCAAACATTTGAGGCATTTTTATGTAACTATATTGGAAGTAATTATATTTTTATATTGATTATGTATATAGTACAATATAATTTTAATCTCATTCAAACTTCAGATTAAAAATAAGCTAAATTTAATTGACACATCAATAATCTCTGTTGAAATTAACACATCAAATATGTGAGATCAATAATCTCTCTTGGAATTGATATTCAAATATATGAGACATTAGGAAATGAATTTCATTTATGATCAAAGTTTTTATAGTAATTAAAACTATTAATATTAATATTAATATTTTATAGTTGTTAATTAATGTTATTATTAATTGATTGCTAGTGATAGGATCAATTAGGATCGAAAACTCCTTGGATTTTTAACTTTTCAAAACCTTAAAAACGTTTTACCAGCCTTCGCTAAACTCAGATCTGAGTTAGGTTCCCAGTCTAAGTCAGATCTCTCGGTTAACAATAAAAATGTGCGGAAAGTAACCGATCGAGCAGTGAACAATATAAAATAAGTAAATACAATGCAAATAAAGTAAAAGTGCAGGTATCAAGAATTTGTTTATGAAAGTTCGGATATCAAATCCTACGTCTCCCCTTCTTCCTTTGCAGGAAGGTTCCACTAGAAGACTTTGATGAATACAGACACTGTAGACACCCAATCACTGAGCCTCGCTCCAAGTGAACTCCTAGCCACCACAACCAAGCAGACACACTGCTGTTTACAATCAAATAGATTTTCGAACTGCTTCAAGAAGCACGCTCGTTACAGACTCAATCTAAATAATACAATGAATACAATATTTTGAGTACTTTAAGTATCTCGAAGATAAGACTAATAAAAACAGAGGAATGTTCTTCGAAATTTTGACAACTGGGTCTTTGAATATTTTGAACGCTTGAATATTCCCAGAAATTTGAGAGCGTACGAGTATGCGAGATAAATCGACTGAGAGCTTAAAAATTCACGGAGTTGTTCTTCATTTGAAATCTTCAACTATTTATACTCTTACGTCTCAACGGTCAGTAGATATAAATCCCTTCGTATATCTTCATCGGCGCTTGTTAGGGCGTAATTGACTCATTTACCAAACTGGGTAAACAGCGTATCAATCACTCTGCGTAATTGCGACTTTACCCGAAATAGCTCTGATCTTGTTTCCTTAATTAAGCTGTGACCGTTGATTTCTCTCAATTAGTAAACAGATAGCATCTGAAGAGATTTGAAGCTCACATCTGTTAGAATCTTGAAATCTGAATACTGCTCTGTCTCTCCCTTTTTGAGTAGCTACAAGAAATGTCTCTTTACACGGATAGCCCTCACATTTGAAATACTCTGCTTAACGAATATTCCTTCTTTTTGTACTATTACAGAGTCAACGCTCTCTGTTAGATCTGAAATACTGTACTCTCCTCGTAATATTGAAATACTGTCACATCTGAAATCTGAAAGACCCTGAGGAGTCTGTTCACATCTGAGTCCGTTACTGATAACATCTGAGAAGCTCGGATCTGAAATATAACATCTGAACAAACAAACCCGGATCTGTTACCGAAGTCTCTGACTCAAATCTGAATACCCTCAAATCTGAAATCCTAACCCGATTACTGAAATAACCCAAATACTCAAATCTGATAAGCTCTGATTCGAAATCTTCAACCCGATAACTGAAATCTGAGTAAACTGTTCCCATATATTTCTGATCTGAAAATACTTAACTGTTAACCACGATAACTGACTGTCCAAATCTAAGATTCAGTTCTTATCTTGTTTTTGTTATCACCAAAACTTATAAATTTTATCTTAACATATCTTAACAATCCCCCTTTTTAGTGATGACAAAATTTAGCAGCCTTTGACTTAAAAGAGACCAAATATAAATTGCTCCAAGTCTGTTATATATTTAAGACGAAGCAAAGTACAAGAGATTTGTACAAGAACTGAAAAACTGAAAAACTGTTTATTTTTCTCCTAGCCAGTATCCAATGCCTCTTCCTGATCCTTTGTGAGATCCACCACTTCTGTAATATCTTTTACTCGAAGATTCGCTCCTACTACCTCCGCCAGGTCTGCTTCCTCCATTACCAGAACCAGGTCTGCCACGATCATCAGGAGGAGGCTGCGGACCTCGGCTGCTACCACTTTCCCCATTTTTGGCATGACCACCTCTATTGATATAATCAACAAGCTCTGACAACTGAGAGGTGAGGGTATTAAAGTTTTCCTGTGCTTGCACACGGAATTCCATTAAATCATGGGAAAGGGCATCTTGATGGTCTTGGACCCCCTTCAATTTATTATCCATGTCCTGGGACCAAGCAACCTGCTGAGATTGTAGCTTCCGTCGAGATTCCAGAACTTCAAGGGACAGGGCGGCCTTTTGAAGCTGAACTTCTTGTCGAACATGGGCAAACAGACCTTGATAGGTCCTGTCCTGTTGTTCTAAAATCTCGGTAAACCGCTGCTCAAGGCCTCTGATGTGTAATAGAAGCACATCCTTGAGCTTTTCTGCATCATCCCTTTTCTACACTCGCTCAATTTGAATCTGATTGACTGAAGCAGCTGTGCCAAGGGATCTGTGAAATATTGCGGGGTTACATCAGCAGTAGGCATCAAGATCTGGTCAACAGCTGTCCCTACACCCAAAGGAATGTCATCGGTAGTGAAGAGCATACGAGAGTCAGTAGAAATACTCGGATTTGGAGAAGTCAAAGCTGTATCCAGATGGCGCTGAGAAAAACTATCATTGGATAGATCGGATCTGGTTGGCTAGAACTAGAAGAAGAACTCGAATCTGAGGTAATCACCTGTACATCTGGACCTCGGCGAAAAACTTCAACAAATTCTGCCGGATCTACTGCTAAATCAACCACTGAACCGACGGAAACGATATCTCTGCAAAAATTATGCGAACCAACTGGCTGCAAAAAAAGCAGAAAACTGTACAACTTCTATACAGACGTCAGCCCATCGTTTGCGAATAATCTTGAAAAAATCACTGACTGGGGCTAACGTATCCACAAATTTCCGTTGAGCTGGTATTTGCCATTCGAGAGAAACAACCGGCTTGGGTATGTGTTTTCGAAAATCTCCGCCTTCTTGGATGAACCAAGACCCATTAACTAAGGTCATGGTTCAAATCCAGCAAGAAGACCGGATGTTCGTATTTGATCGATCAATAACTGTACCACGATCCCTACTCTCCTTCAAACAGTCTGGAGCTACACATCCGTTCCCACTTCAGTCCGTGTAAACTCATCTGAGTCTGTAATGTCTCGAATGCAAAGAGATGAGCATCCGAGAGAAAAGCTATGATCTGAAGATCAATGGCTGTCGTGGGTTGACCGAATCTGAAATTCTGGCGACGGGCTTCCAAAAATTTTCTCAAAAGCATTTCTCTATATTTAGCAATTATATACTCACGCCTCCTCACAGCTGTCTCTAACGAATCAGTCTCGGCCCAAGTTAAAATCAGCTCTTCTTTGACAATTATATCTTTAATCGATCCGCGGGTAATCTTCGCAAACTAAAAGAATGAAAGAGTGAGGCAACATATGTTATTACCTTTTCCCTAAGCTTTACAAGGAAATCTATGTATGCACAAATTAAATTGAATATCTCTCGGGCCGGATGCCCTTTGATATCATCCTTCTCAACAAGAGGCGCCTTCCCCTTGTCGGATATAGCAATCTGAGGGAGACTGGCTTTGTACCAATCCCCTTCGTTGACTCCTAGAATCTCAATGCCAAGTCCGAATGTAACGCCTAGAAATTTTCTGACTACGTAGAAATGAGTGCATGAATAGGGGAAAATATTTTTAGATGATTACATGCCATTTTATATGATTTATTTATGATTTTATGCTGCATTGTATACATGTATTGTTTTTCAGTCTGTTTGAGTTACAGACGCGTGGACGAGATTAGGGCCGACCGGAATGAAAATAATTTGAGATTTTTAAGTTATTGGATTTTAAAAATGAAATTATTTTATTTTAAGTAACAATTTCTGAAAACTTGAGTTTTATGATTATTTTGGAGGGGAACCCGTTTTTCGCCTATACGGGCTGGTATATTGAGTTTTAAGGTGTTTTAAAATATGAGGAGGCCTTGATTTCGAAATATTTAATCTTTAAAGCCAAGATAGAGTTTTGATTATCTTTTCAATTAATAGAGGGGCAAGCAAGTCATTTTCTCCCCTTTTTTCCTAATTAAACCCATAGGGGTCAATTGTGTCACACATTATTTTTCATAACTCACAATTTACACTTAACCTAGCCTCCACAACACACACCAGCCGTCCTCTCCTTTCCCCATAGCACAAGTTTCGAAATCTCAAGTTCTTGGTGAATTTTGGTGATCCAAAGCCGGTGGTGCCCCGATCTCGCGTCTACAACGTCGGTAACTCACAGATCTCTACTCCAACCAAACCAGACATGTGATATCAACTTCTTTTCTCGCCATTTAAACTATATTAGATTGATTTTTATGAAAATTCGTGTGAATTGAATGTGTACTTTGCAGATCTACCCTCCTTTGATCACGTTTCATGCATTGCCTCATGACCTCACTCACGGTTTTGATTATTTCTTTCATGGATTCGGTTGAGGGGCTGCTTAAGGGATAATGGCTCGATCTTAGGTGGTTCATGGGGGTCCTAGGGAGGGCTAGGAGTGCTTAGGTGGTTCATGGGGGTCCTAGGGAGGGCTAGGAGTGGTCCAACTATGGGAGATAGTGGTCGAACCATGGGCTAGAAATCAAACACCGCGCGCGGTGTGTTTCTGCGCAGCGTGGTGCGCCCCCTTTCCATGGCTCGTGTGCATCGTGCGACCACGGTTGGGGCCAAGGTTGGTTGGGTTAGAACCGGCTGGGCCTGGGGTGGTCCAGCCTACGGAGCTCTGGCCAATGGTGGCCGGAACAGGGAGAACGAAGGGGAAAGGTAGTTGCTGGTCGCGCGTCTGCGTGAATTAGTGTGTGTTTTGGTTTAGGGCTTGATGATGGGTTCAGTCTAATTGAACCAGTTTCGCTGGTTCGGTTGGACGGATCGGTTCATCGAGTCTCGAGTCAAATGTTGTTATTTTAATTATGGACCTGTTATTTTAATTGTTAAGTCAAATGTCCAATTTGGAAGAAATTAGCCAGATGTTTTAAAATTGGGTCAAACTTTTAAAATAATTTGAGTTATGTTTATTTCGAATTTTAAGTCAAATTTGGTGCCTTTGGAATTTTAATGGAGTCAAAATTGAGTTCTGGATTTGAAATTGGTTAAAATCGATCTTTTGGTCAAAATCGCTTATTGGGTTCAAAATTGATTTAAATTGATTTTTAAAGTCAAATTGGTTTTAAATAAGTCAAAATTGATTTTAAATTAGTCAAAATCGATTTGGAATTAGTCAAAATTAGCCTTGATTTCTAAAGTCCAAAATTTAATTAAAATAATCAAGATTTTAAAAATGGTGAAAATTCGATTCATTGACTAAGTTTAGAGTGATGTTTAGTCTAGTTGTAGTGGGCCGGGATCCTGAACCAATCCCTGACGGAAGTAGAAAAATTTAGAAGCCCGTAAATATGTAATTAATTACATATGTAGTATGCTATGTACGTAAATGTTTTTAAAGGAAAGGATTAAGTATACATTAATGGGCTAAGCTTTTAAACTTGCATAATTTTTACGAAATGCATGCATCATGAATGTTTTATGAAGGTTAAAGGCATGTTCTTTTAAAAGATGAAACCCGAGGGATTGAATGATTTGTGACAACTTATGATGAGGGGATGCGGGATACCAGACCCGTTAAACTTCTGTTAATGTATTACGAGCTTATGGATCCATGTGTTGATATCATGGTGAAGTGGCAGCTTATGGATCCATGTGTTGATATCATTGTGAAGTGGCAGCATAGATGTGTGACATATAGGGATACCGGCTCGAGGTTGGGTGAACCACACCGCCGCGTACGTTGGTTTATAGATTGATCAATCGACTATGGTCACACTTCAGGATACGACTCATATGCTTTTCATGTTATGCTACGTCATGCCTTATATATGTTATATGTTATGTTATGAAATGAAAGGTGTGAAGGAATGTTTTAAGATCATGCACGCATTCATGTTTTGACGTTATTTTATTACAAGTATGTGCTTTCATGCGATTTTATTAGTATGTACCTTGTTATGATATACGATAGAGCATGCTGAGCGTCCAGGCTCACTAGGTTTAAATGGTGCAGGTGATGATCCTGCTGAGTTTACACCGACTGGCGATGAGGACATCTGAGTGCCTGTTGCAGCAGTACCCCTTGACCGCAACGATTTTATTTTTAGAGATGATACAGTTTTAGATGCTGGTTTTAAACATGTTTACTTTCAGTATTTTTACTCAGTTGATTATTATTCCATTTGGATGTTTTAACGTTTTTAAATATTCCTTTATTTATGTTTGAAGTATGGGTGAGAAAATGATTTAGAAATATTTTAAAAGGGAACGAGCCATACTTTAAGTTTATGTTTTCCGCACATGTTTTAAAAAAAAATTTCTAGAGTCTGGTTCGTTTAAGTTGGTATCAGAGCCGACCTCTCTTAGTGCGATGTGGTTCAGGGACGAACCAAGCGGAAGCTGATGGGCATGTGAGGTCCGGGGCTCAAAAGAGGACAGGGAGTGATCGTCGATGCCAAGAGGTTGCACGGACAATGAGAGGCTCCTGGCAGGCTTCTAGAGGAAAGGGGCACATGAATGAACCGATACCACACCAGAAAATGAGAGAGATTACGAGACTGAGAAGTTATAGATGTAACTGAGGTTAGTTGAGGAATGCTTATCAGATTTAATTGGTACTACTCATATCAACAAGGTGTATCTTCTTTTCGGGAGCTCATCACTTAAGAACTCCAAAGTTAAGCGTGCTTGACATGAGACAATTTTGGGATGGGTGACTCTCTGGGAAGTTTCTCAGGGTGCGTGCGAGTGAGGACAAAACACGCTGAAAAGATCAGCGGTTGTACAGTGGGGGCAGTCGTTAAATTTGGGGTGTTTCAGTTGGTATCAGAGCGGTGGTTTGGGTGGGGTACTAGCCTGCTGCGTGGAGCTCAGAAGTCGCACTACCAGTCTGTGAGTTTTACGATTTTATTATTTATGTTTATGATTGCATAACCTATGAGTTTGGCCTTAGAGTTTTAAAAATAGACGCTTAGTCATGCACTTAGATTTATGTGATAAGTTTTGGTGTGTCAGAACAATGCCTCCCCGATATGACAGGACCCAGCAGGATGATGCTACACCTCCTCCTCCTCCCCCACCACCTCAGTTGACTCCTTATGAGAGAGCTAGCGTGGATATGGTAGCTGGGATTACCAGACTGTTGGAGCGTCAGTCAGAGCGACCTGGGAAGTCGCATGAGGAGGACGTTGCTGAGAGGTTCCGTAAGCAGGGACCTAAGGAGTTTGCTGGTACCACCGATCCACTTGTTGCTGAGGAGTGGATCCGATCCATGAAGACTATCTATGATTATATGGGTCTAACGGACGCCGACAAGGTCTGTTGTGCTATTTTCATGCTGAAGAGACGCCGATCTGTGGTGGAAGGGTGCAGTGGTTGGTTTATTTCTGGAGAGCCTGACATGGGAGGAGTTCAAGAAAGTCTTTTTCGAGAAGTATTTTATTGTGGATGCCCGAAGCCAGCTTATCGGGAGTTTATGAGTCTCCGTCAGGGAGACAAATCTGTTGCTGAATATGTTAGACAGTTAGGTTGAATGAACTCCTATAGATTTTAATTCTCGAAACCTTAAAACAAATTTTACAAGCGGCTCGCTAAACTCAGATATGTGTTACCAGATCTAAGGTATCTCAGTTCTAAATCTGATTTCTCGACTAACAGTAGTTGTGCGGAAATAAGCCGATTAATCAGTGAACAGTGCAAATGTAAATAAATGCTATAAGTATCAGTGCAAGGTTCAGAGTTTGTTTATGGAAGTTAGAATATCAAATCCTACGTCTCCCCTTATTCCTTTGCAGGAAGGTATCACTAGAAGAATTTGATGTACACAGCTTCTGTCTACACCCAGTCACCGAGCCACGCTCCAAGTGAACTCCTAGCTATCACCAACACATGTAGACGTAGCTGCTGTTTACAACTAGCTTGGTTTTTCTCAAACGGCTTCACGTAGCACGTTTGTTACAGACTCAGATATAAATATTACAATGAAATACAATGCTATTGAGTACTGTGAATCTTATAGTTCTTATATCAATAAGAACTGTTTACAAAGGCAAACCAGAAGATAACTCGAAGGTTAAGAACTATGAAGGTTGAACTTGAATGTTCTTCGAGTTGTAACACTGGACTTAGAAAGTTTTTGCAAAGAATAGTTCCAGTGAATATTTGAGAGCTTTCTGAATGAACATAATGAATCACTGATAGCGTAGAGTAGCAAAGACATATAGAGACATGGAGAGCTTCTACATTTGAATTATTCAGCCTTTTATACTCTTTGTCTTCAACGGTCATTAAATGTAGCCATTAGAGATAAGATCTTTCCCATATCTTCATCGTATCATAGAATTTAATGCTCCATTAATGCCATACAAAAGGTAAACTGCGCTTGTCAGGGCTAAATTGACTTATATACCAAAGCTGGTAAACATCGTATCAAGCATTCCGTGCACTGTGCAATTTTACCCAAAATAGCTCTGATCTTGTCTCCTTAATTCCGGCCTTTTATAAGATATAAACTTTACCGTTGATTCTCTCTAAATAACTCTTTGATAGCTTCTGAGGAGAATCGAAACTTACACTTGAGTATGCTTGCAATTTTTTCAAATCTGAATGCTTAGAGAATCTGCAAACGTACTGTACTCAAATGTTAATTGCCCTCGAATCTGATTGTTAGGATAAAATTTATTAGTTTTGATGATAACAAAATAAGACTAGCTTCTACTGGAAAATCAGTCGGTGAACTTTACAGGAGAACATTTTCAGTCGACTGGTTTATTTTCAGCAGTTGGTCTGTTCGGAGGAATTCAGCAGATGGAAGTTTCTTCAACCGTTGGAACAATCAGTCGTTGGTTTGTTTTCAGCGTTTGGACTTTTCAGAGGTAACCAGCAGGTAGATTCTTCCAGGGCATATCAGCAGACAGTTGCTTTAGTTGCAGGCACAAGCATTTGAGATTTAGTGTGTTTTGTTAAGGATTGCAAAACGACAGCGTTTGGATTAGTCAAAACGACAGCGCTCAAATAAGTTGAAACGACAGCGTATTGGTCTAGCGCTAAAATTCAGTCGTTGGAGTTTGCGTTGTTATTCCAGCAGGTGCATTCCTTAAAGGAAAATCAGCAGACAGTGGTTTTTCAGCAGATGGCTACAGTATTCTTTTGATCCAGTCGCTGCTTCTCTTAATTGTTGTAACCAGCAGTAAGGGAGACACTTATAGTGATCAGCTGGTGCATAACTTTTGGACATTGAAGCCATCAGCCGTTGCATATCTTTCAGAGGTACAAGTAATCGGTTGTTGCATAATCGCTCGCTCGATTCAAACGTTCATATCAGAGGAAATCAAAGGTAGAGATTGAATCGTACATGTGCTTTAATTGAGGGAACAGTATCAGTACTATTATAGGTAAATAGTACACTATATCAGAGGACGGTTTACGGAGTTTGCACTAAATCTGAACAACTGTTCCCGAAATCTGAATTAACTGACCCGAATACTAAACTGATCCAAATACCCGAATCTGATTCGAATGCATTTACCCGATAACAAAACTCTGAGTCTCCAACTTTTCTGCCTAGATCCACTGCTTTCTCTTTTTAGCGAAGGCTCACTCCTGGTACCGCTACCACCACCATCTCCAGGAGGAGGAGGCTGACCTCTGCTATGGCTGCTACCCACTTCCCCCTTTTTTGTCATCACGGCCTTTAGTGACAAAGGCTATGAGTTCAGCAAGATTAGTAATCAGGGAAGCTAATTCTCCTTGTGTTTCCACACGGAAATCTAGTAGATCTTTGCGAATAACAGCCAATTTATCGTCAAATTCCTTGGATAGATCAGCTTTGAGATCCTTGACTTCCTTACGAAGATCTGCCAAATCAGTCGAGAAGAAAGCATTTTGAGTGCGAACTGCCTTCTTAAATTCATGCATTTCAATCGATAAGGCAGCCGTGTCAGTTTGAACTCCCTGCCGAATATTTTTAATAAGGCCTCGAAAAGTTTGATCTTGTTCAATACGAGCCTCGGCAGCCGCTTTCTCGCGAGTATCGATCTTCGAAAAGATAGCATTCTAAGATCGCCAATTTTTCTTTGTGTTCGCAGCTGCTTGATAGAAATCTCAGAAATAGAAGTCCGAAGCTGTGCAAACTGTTCAATGATATCTGTAGCAGTAGCAGCAGTAGAAGGTTCAATAATCTGTTCAACAGCAGTTCAGTACCCTGAAGAATGTCATCTGTAAAGTGCATAGAGGAAGCAGAAGATGAACTCTGATTCGGAGAAGGCAAAGAGATATCTGAATTGCGTGGAGAACGAAGAGCAGAGTCTGTAGGAGCTGATGTAATATCTACAACTGGTGAGATCTGTACACTGAAATCTGGAAGAACTGAATCTAAGATCTGTATACGATAAGAAGCATTATCTACAATTCTTCGTGGAATACTGCTATCTCCAAAAACTGATCCCACGGGCACCAAACCTGTACATAGATTAAAACTGCCAACTGGTCATAGACAACCAAACATAGAATAACGAATGATATCTGTGCAAACCTTGAACCAACCCCAAGTCTTAACAAGAGGCCGCTGTGAGTCCATACCCTGTACTGGCCTAAAGAATAAACAAATAGGAGAGAGATCTCTAACAGAAATACGATCAGGCAAAGACGACCAATCGGAAGAAACACACTTGGTGCACCTACAAACCAATCGATCATAGCCTTCCTCAACTACCCATGCCCTTCAATTTTCCGTAGGTTCTCGAGCCAGCAAGTAGAGAAGATTGTCTTGTGGGTTCGTGGAATAAAGAAACCTCGTTCAAGATTTGGTTCTTCAAACAACATTGAATTGACTGGCCTTGTCCACTTCAGCCCATGAGCTCTCATTTGACTTAACAGGTTTCTAACTGCCTGTTGGTGAGCTGCCGAAAGAATGTCCAGAGTTCGCTGATCAATAGCAGTAGTAGGTAGACCGGATACAAGATTAGTGCGTCGTGCTTCCAAAAATTTGCACAATAACACCTCTCTGTACTTAGCAATGATGAGCAATCGCCGTTGAATGGCTGTCTCTAAAGAATCCGTCTCTGCCCAAGCTAACATCTTCTCTTCCTTGGAAATAATGTCCTTAACTGATCGCATAGCCTTAAAATTCCTCAGGCTAAAAGAATGAAAGAATGAAGTCATCTCCGTGATGACTTGCTCTCGTAGCAAAATGAGAAAATCAATGTCTCCACAAATCAATTTAAACTGTTCACGGGCTGGGTGCCACTGTACAATATCTGGCTCCTCTTGAGATTTCATCCCCTTATCAATTGCAGCAATTTTGGGAAGATTTTCCCTGTACCAATCACCATCTTCAACACCTCTAATCTCAATTTCACTACAGAACTTGATTTTTGTGGGCTCTGCTGAAGTGAGTGAAGGTAGCATCATACCTTCAGGAATTTGAGCCAGATGCTCTTCGATGGTCAGAGATTCATCGTCAGAAATTGGTGACACAGATGTCTCCAGAACCTTGCTAAAGGGTTCCAAGTCTTCCTCATCAGTTACAGAATTCGAGCGCTCAGCAACCTCAACTGTTATATCATCAGACCTTGGTTCCACTTGTTCTGCCAAATCTGTTCCCGTGGCTATTCCCCCAGCAACCGGTGGTTCCACAAAATCTGCTTTCCCCATCACAACATCTGTTCCAGTAGCTTCTGCAGTCACATCTGATATCCCAGCATCAATTTCCACAAACATTTCCTCTGTTTCCATCTCAGCATTCTCTGTAATAATCCGAGCAATAATTTGATCAACATCATCAGTAGTAGAAGCCTCTTGCTCTTTTTCAATGATTTCTTCCACAGCTGGCACAACAGATATAGGTTCAACATCTTGTGCCACTGATACAAGCTCCAGAGACGCTTTCGAGAGAAATACTTTCGTCTTTGTTGTCCTCCTCTTCTTTGTAATAGCAGGCTCATAACCAGTAGAAGCTGATCGCTTCTTCGATACAGTTTTCTCAACCACTTCCACTGGTTCCTCATCAGCACCCTTTTTATCAGTCAGAGCAGATTTCTTCTTGGATACGGACTTCCTCTTAACGATTGTGACTTTGGCCACTTCGGGCTCATCAGTTTTGCCACGAGTATCAATTGTTTTATTCGTGGAAACGTAAGTGTTGACAGTATTCTCAGAAAGAATTTTCAAGTGAGGGAAGGTCTTCGCCTCTCCCAAAGTAACAGCGGGGTCGCCCTTCAGAATAACACAAATTTGAGCCGCAAAACCCTTGGCTCTTTTAACGGTTCTGTCAGCCATTTCTTTCAACACTTCAAAGAGAATCTTGCTCCAGTTGATTTTGACCCCAAAGTGAATGGCCGTCATCATAAAAAATCGCTCATGGGTTACAGCATCAAAAGAACCCGCTTTCACAGTAATAGATTTGGCCAAAATGTCATTCAACAACCGGAACTCATACTTTAGCAGCCTCTTCTTACACGAATACGGAACAGGCTTATCAAACTTAGCAAACACAGTCCTTGCCTGCATCACCAAATGATTCGGTACTTCGGATAAATCGGTGAGACCATCAGTGGGCAAATTGAAAACACTGGTAAACCTGCTTTCTGAGATTGTGACATACTTCCCTGAAACAGCACAAGTTATATCACCATCTTGGACAATAGCTGTGTCAAAGAAATGCGCCAATTCCTGCTCATATAACACTGACGGACATCCCAGAAACCCTCGTAGCCCAAAAGCTTCAAGGGCTTTGAACATATTTACCGTCCCTTCATTGTCCTGAATCCCCAAAACATAATAAAAATTGATTTGCAGAGCGTTGGTGATGAATGAAGATGCCATTTCTGATAGTATATCGAACAAGAGAATGCCTGAGAAGAAAAATAATCTGAAAACAGAGAACACAAGAGAGCAGAAATGCACGAGAGCTTGAAAGTAATTTACGCAAAGTGAGATAACTGAGAATAGAAATGATATTATGTAAAACAGGAATGTGAAACGGTGAGAGAATGTGGATGTGACGTTTCGTATGATGACAACACGTGTCAATCATCCGTTGGCGCAAATAAGATTTTGAAAATATTGTAAAAATAAATTGAAAAGATTTTAAAATGATTTGAAATTTTGACCGTGAGGGTGAAAAAGTAAATGAGATAACTAGCGCCAAATACTTAACACGTCACAACCTTAAGATCTGTTTTATGTGTCAGCAAGGATATTACGAGATCTGATTATGGATAAGCATCAACTGTGTATACATGAGATCTGAGTGTATACAGATCTCACATATTCAGTTGACTCAGCACTTATTAATTCAGATCTCTCGTTCCCCCTAAAGCTGAGACTTACCAAGTCTGAAATTTTACCAGATCTGAAATCCATGGTGTTCCCCCTGAACAGTAGACTCAGATCTGATAAACACAGAAGCTTTTCAACCTGCAAATTGTTAGTGCAGAGACAATCAAGGCAGTTCTAAGAGACCCAATATATTTCTAAAATAAGAAAACTTAGCGTCTGTTTTGTGAAGATATCAGCTACTTGCTGGTCAGTCGACACATACTCCAACCTGACGTCCTTCTTGAGTACATGATCTCTTATGAAATGATGCCTGATGTCGATGTGCTTTGTTCTAGAGTGCAGCACTGGATTTTGAGTAATCGCGATAGCACTGGTGTTGTCACAGAGAATAGGCGCTTCAGAAGCATCAATGCCATAGTCCTTTAGCTGGTGTTGAATCCATAAGATCTGAGCACAGCAGCTTCCAGCTGCTAAGTACTCTGCTTCAGCTGTGGACGTGGCAATAGAGGTATGCTTCTTACTAAACCAGGAAATCAAGCGATCTCCCAAGAATTGACAGGTACCACTCGTGCTTCTATGATCAACTCTACATCCTGCGTAATCTGCATCACTGTAACCAATTAGTTGAAAGATGGAGTCTTTGGGATACCAAAGACGCACATTGGAAGTCCCCTTAAGATATTTCATTATACGCTTTACAGCAATATAATGAGATTGCTTTGGCTCCTTTTGGAATCTAGCACACATACAGACAACAAACATGATGTCTGGTATGCTAGAAGTTAAATAAAGCAGGGAGCCTATAATACCACGATATAGAGATACCTCAATGACAGATCCAACTTCGTCTTTATCTATCTTGATTGAGGAGCTCATTGGGGTTGCTGCTGCTGAACAGTTATCCATCTCGAATTTCTTCAGTAGTTCTTTCGTATACTTTGCTTTATTAATGAAGATCCCATTGTCAAGCTGTCTAACTTGTAAGCCCAGAAATAACGTCAGCCCTCCCATCATGCTAATCTCAAATTTGTCCTGCATCAATTTAGAAAATTTCTGACATAGTGTTAAGATAAAATTTATAAGTTTTGGTGATAACAAAATAAGACTGAGAACTGATCTTAAGTATTTCCAGAAGATAAGAGAATTTAAGATTTCAGATTCCATGACGTCATTGAGAGTTTCGCAGAAGACAAGAGAATTGAACTTTTCAGATCTCGTGACGTCATGATTTTTAGTTACAGTTTTCCGGTTTAGAGAGTTCTGAGTTAAGCGTTGACTTCTGGGTTGACTCATCGAGAAGTATTCAGACATCGAGTTAAGTATTCAGCTATCGGGACGGTTTTTCAGTTGTGAAGACTTTCAGATTTGATTCAGAAATTAAGTAAGATATCTGTTTTTGAATTAAGTATTCAGAGATTCAGAATTCTATTATCGGGTTGATGTTTTCGAATCAGATTTGGTTATTTGGATCAGTTGAGTATTCGGGTCAGGATTTCAGTATTGAAAAGTATTCAGACTTCTCAGTAACAGATTCCGTTATATTGACTCAAGTGGTATTATTCAGATTTGAGAGTGTAAACAGATTTATCTCTAGTTACTTCAGATCTTAGTATTTCAGAAAGTGGTTACAGAGCTAACAGAGTACATCAGATTTGAGGTTGTCAGAAGTGTTTGATTCAGACTTAGGAACAGTATACTTTCAGAAGTCGCTAACTTCTCAAGACATGACAGAGTAACGGGGATATCTCAGATATGATAAAGAGAGTAACTTTCAGTTTTCTCTATTGAAATAGAAGTAAGCTTCGAACATCTTCAGAAGTTATCAAAGAATTATTTAGAGAGAATCAACGGTCAAAGTTTATATCGTATAAAAAGCTGGAATTAAGGAGACAAGATTAGAGCTATTTTGGGTAAAATTACACAGTGCGCATAATGCTTGATACGATGATTGCCCGCTTTGGAATATAAGTCAATTTAGCCCTGACACGCAGTTTATCTTTTGCATAGCATTAATGGAGCATTTAATGCTATGATACGATGAAGTTATGCGAAAGAGCTTATCTCTACTGGCTACATTTAATGACCGTTGAATACAAAGAGTATAAAAGGCTAAAGAATTCAAATGATGAAGCTCTCCGCTACCTTTTGCTCTCGACGCTATGCTTGATACGATGATTGCCCGCTTTGGAATATAAGTCAATTTAGCCCTGACACGCAGTTTATCTTTTGCATAGCATTAATGGAGCATTTAATGCTATGATACGATGAAGTTATGCGAAAGAGCTTATCTCTACTGGCTACATTTAATGACCGTTGAATACAAAGAGTATAAAAGGCTAAAGAATTCAAATGATGAAGCTCTCCGCTACCTTTTGCTCTCGACGCTATCAGTGTTTTACAACGCTAACTCTTTGTCATCAAAAAGCTCTCATACACTTACGGGAAATTGTCATTGCAAATATTTTCTAAGTCCAGTATTTCAACTCGAAGAAAATTCAAGTTTAGCCTTCATAGTTCTTAACCTTCGAGTTATCTTCTGGTTTACATTTGTAAACAGTTATTGTTGATAAAAGAACCAGAAGATCTACAGTACTCAATAGCATAATTTTCATTGTAATATTTATCCTTGAGTCTGTAAAAGACTTGCTGTGTGAACCAGTATTGAAAATCACATTGATTGTATTCAGCAGTCGTATCTGCTTGTAGTTGAAGTTGCTAGGAGTTCATCTTGAGTGAGGCTCGGTGACTGGGTGTAGACAGGAGCTGTGTGCATCAAATTTTTCTAGTAAAACCTTCCTGAAAAGGAAGAAGGAGAGACGTAGATTTGATATCCGAACTTCCATAAACAAACTCTGAACCTTGCACTTTTACTTTACAGTATCGCATTTACATTTTACACTGTTCACTAGTTGATCGATTTGTTTTCCGCACATTTTTTGTTAGACGAGAAACCAGACTTCGAACTGAGATACCTCAGATCTGGTAACTCAGATCTGAGTTAAGCAAGGCGCTTGTAAAATTACGTTTAAAGGTTTCGAAAATTTAAATATACTAAGAGTTCATTCAACCCCTCCTTCTGAACTCTTAAAGCTGTTTTTCGATCCATATTGATCCTATCACATAGTTTGGTGTTAGTTGACCCAAATATAATATCATCAACATAAATTTGCACTAACAGGACATGATCAGATTTCACAAATTTAAATAGCGTCTTATCAACTGTGCCTATAGTGAAATCATGCTCGATAAGGAATTTAGATAGCGTATCATACCAAGCTCTGGGTTCTTGCTTCAACCCATATACCTTTATCCAATTTATAAACATAATCTGGATATGTATGATTTACGAAGCCAGGAGGTTGTTCAACATACACGTCCTTAGTTAGGATTCCATTAAGAAATGCGCTTTTAACATCCATTTGAAAAACTTTAAAGTCTTTAAATGCAGCATAAGAAAGAAACATGCGGATGGCTTCTAATCGGGCTACAGGGGAAAAAGTTTCATCAAAATCTATTCCTTCCATTTGCCTAAAGCCCTGAACAACTAGTCTAGCTTTGTTTCTTGTTACTACTCCATCTTCATTCAGTTTGTTCCTAAAGACCCATCTAGTTCCTATCACTGAATGACTATAAGGTCTAGGTAAAAGTTTCCAAACATTATTTCACTTAAACTGATTTAGTTCTTCTTGCATTGCATCTACCCAACTTGGGTCTGCTAAGGCTCCATCTATTTGTTTTGATTCTATATGTGAGATGAATGCTGAATCAAAATGATCATGCATAAGCTGGCTTCGTGTGCGAACAGGAGAATTAATGTTACCTATGACCTGCTCGGGTGGATGATTTCTATTCCACCGAAGATCAGATCCGATTGGATTTGCTCCTTGTTCTGCTTGGATGTCTTGCTGGATGGTCACATCTGGATTGTTTGATGTCAATTGATATGGTCCTTGTTACAGATTTGATCCAGAAATCGGTTGATATGGGCTCGCATTTTGTGCATATGATGTCACTTGGGGTGTTGCGGGATCTGTTTGTGCAACATCTTGAGCATTGGTCACTTGAGTTCCAGTAGCTGGCATGCTTGAAGAGATCTGATCCTGCGTTGGGTCAACGTTAGTCAAATCAGCAACCACTGGGTTACCTGTCAGATCTATTTGAGCGTTGTTGTGCGGTGTGTCCAGCTCTGGTTGTATCTATGCTGAGTATCTTTGTTGTGGCACGTCATCATCTGAGTCATCAAGACTGGATGATTCTAATCTTGTGCATAAATCGTTGAGGCTCGCAGCTGAGTTGGATCTAAAGCTTGTCTCATAAAAAACAATGTGTGCTGATTCTTCAACAGTCAGACTTCGATTGTTGAAAAATCGGTAAGCTTTGCTCACTGCTGAATAACCTAGGAATATACCTGCATCAGATTTTGCATCAAAAGCTGTTAGGTGCTTTTTAACATTATTATGAATGAAACATCTGCACCCAAACACCCTGAAATATGATATGTCAGGTTTCTTGCCACTCCAGATCTCATAAGGGGTTTTATCATGCAACTTATTTATCATTGATCTGTTCTGAGTATAGCAAGCTGTATTAACTGCTTCTGCCCAAAATTTTTGAGAAATCCCGAAGTAGCAATCATAGATCTAGCAGCTTCTTTTAAAGTACGATTTCTCCCCTCAACCAGCCCGTTCTGTTGAGGAGTTCTAGCTGCAGAAAGCTCATGCTTTATCCCTATGTCATCCAGATAAGAAGATAAATTTTGATTTAAAAACTCAGTACCACGATCTCTTCTTATCCTGTTGACTGTACAAGATCTATCATTTTGCAAACGTTTTAAAAGCCGAATCAGTTGGTCAGCGGTATCAGATTTTGATTTTAAAAACAGCACCCAAGTGAATTTTGTAAAATCGTCAACAACAACTAGGGTGTAGTTCGTTCTCCCTAAGCTAATTACGGGAATATGACCAAAAAGATCCATATGCAAAAGCTCTAAGCTACGGGAAGAACGTTTACCACCTTTCTTTTAAATGTAGAACGGATTTGTTTACCAAGATGACATGCGGCGTAGATCTTGTCTTTAGAAAAATTGATTTTAGGCATACCAGAAACCAGTTCATGCTGACTCAATTTGGCAAGCGTTTTAAAGTTCAAATGATTCATTCGCTGATGCCATAGCCAACTCTTGGAGGAGTTAGCTGCAAGGAAGTTCTATTCAGATCCCATTGGTTCTGACCAATTGATAATGTAGGTATTTCCCGATCTTTTACCTACCAATACAGTCAGACCTTCTGGACTCTGAACTGTGCAAGCGTGCTTTTGAAAGCTAACTGTGTAACCCTTGTCACACAATTGACTTATACTAATTAAATTATAGCACATGTTCTCAACAAATAAAATATCAGATATTGAAATGTTACCGAGGGTAAGCTTACCCTTACCCAAAGTGTTACCATGTGAGTTATCACCAAAAATGATTTTCGCTCCTTTGTGAGGTGTCACATCTGATAACAGCTTTGGGTTTCCAGTCATGTGTCGTGCACACACACTATCCAGATACCATATGATTGAATCATCTCCAGCCTTGTACCTGTTGCCCTGCAATCATGAAAACAGATTTTGGTACCCAATTGTACTTGGGTCCAGATCGGATTACCCCTTTCGGGACCCATACTTAAATTACCTTAACAGTTTTCCCAGCATGAAAGTCCATAAGGGTGTGTGCAGAAATATGGTGAGATCTGTTGAGCTTTGGTTTGGTATTTTGACCATTAAGATCTCTTCGGGGCTGAGCCTTTATCCATTCAGACTTGACCTTCTTAGAGCCACATCTTTGTTGGTTCTGAACAAATGACTTGGATCCAGCTTTTGCCTTTTCCTTGTCAAGTCTGTTCTTTAGCCAACCAGACTTAGAACTCTCGGGTCTGTCATAGCCAATACCAGCTTTCCCTTTCTTATTCGATTGCTCCGAGATCTGGTCATCATACCGTACCGACTCACATGTATCATGTATCACACTAGCTTTGACAAAGTTCATCCTTTTGAACTTGTCATATGCCAGATTTGACTGAGTACAGGTCTCTCCGGAGCTGCTTTCACCAACGTTGAAACCTAAGCCAGTTCTATCATTTGCTGGATTCTGAGTCTCACACAGCTTGTCTAGAGAGACAGAAGACTGGGTCCAGGAGCTCATTATCAGATTTAACGTTTCAATTTCAGATTCGAGCTCACAGGATCTTAATCTCAAAGATTCATTCTCAGTCTTCATCTTACTCAACTTGATTTGTAAACTGTCAGTCTTACCAAGTTTAATAGTTCTTGGTTCCACTGAACTATTTTTCAAATCTATGTTTTCAGCTTTGACTTCCTCGAATGTCTGAGAAAGCTTCTTGTACTCATGGACCATTTCATTTAGTGCAGTGATTAAGTCCTCCCGTGTAAATTCAGTATTTGAGAAATAATACCTCATCATCGAAGATTGGTTAGCCATTAGGCAGTGAACTTCCTCCTGTTCACTGTCGCTTGAAGAGGAGCTGCTTGATGAGGAGTCGGAATCTGAGTCCGCCCAGATTTTGTTGCTTTCTTCTGCAACAAGCACTTTTCTATCATTCTTACTGTTGGGCCTTTTGTCAGATCTTGTCCTCATCCTTCTTTCTTTGATATTTCCTTGGATCTGTCGTCCTTCTTCTCATCCCTTTTGGGTCTGTCCTCCTTCTTTGGCCTGTTACAGTCAGCAGCAAAATGACCTGGACAACCAAAATTGTAACAGTTCATATCAGTGAATAATTTTTCAGATTTGTTAGCATTATTATAAGAAAAGGAAGAGTTATAGGATTTTCTCATGAATTTCCCAAACTTCTTGACGAAGAGGGACATTGCATCATTGCTGAGTTGTTCAGCAGATTTGATCGGTGAGCTTTGTTCAGATGTCGTTGCCGCTAGAGCTTTGGTTGGTTGTGAAGTTGACGGCACCTCATATCTGGTCTCCAATTCAAACTCGTATGCTTTAAGATTTGCAAAGAGATCATGTAGTTAGACCTTGTTTAGATCCTTAGACTCGCGCATGGCCATCGTCTTAACATCCCACTCCCTGGGTAATGCTCTCATCACTTTCAGCGCCAACTCCCGGTTGCTGTATTCTTTTCCCAGACTGGTTAGCTCAATCACCACAGCACTAAAACGCTCATCAAACTCCGCCATGGTTTCTCCCTCACGCATCTTAATTGACTCATACTTCTGCTGGGCCACAGTGAGTTTGTTCTCCTTGGTTTCATCATTTCCCTCACAGATTTGAATCAGCTTCTCCCAAATCTCCTTCGCTGTGACACAAGTTTTGATTTTGCTGAACATGTTTTTATCCAGCGTCTTATACAGAATATCTCTGGCCACATTGTCCAAGTTTGCTTTCTTTTTCTCCTCGTTACTATACTCATGTCTCCTCTTTTCTAAATACTCAGGTGCACCATCAGATGTCGCGAATGCTATGTTGATCTTCAATATTTTCATTGGTCCATCGGTAATAACCGACCACATATCATCATCTTGGGCGGCCAAGTGTGCTTGCATTCTAATCTTCCAATCATCATAGTCCTCTTTGGAAAACATAGGAATCTTGTTATGCGAGGTAGACATATTGAAATATATAAAGAGTAAACAAAAAACTGTTCAATAACTGAGATGCGCAGGCTCTGATACCAATTGATAGGATCAATATGGATCGAAAACAGGTTTAAGAGTTCAGAAGGGGGGGGGGGGGGTTGAATGAACTCCTATAGATTTTAATTTTAGAAACCTTAAAATAAATTTACAAGCGGCTCGCTAAACTCAGATTTGTGTTACCAGATCTGAGGTATCTCAGTTCGAAATCTGATTTATCGATTAACAGTAGTTGTGCGGAAATAATCCGATTAATCAGTGAACAATGCAAATGTAAATCAATGCTATAAGTAACAGTTCAATGTTCAGAGTTTGTTTATGGAAGTTCGAATATCAAATCCTACGTCTCCCCCTTCTTCATTTGCAGGAAGGTATCACTAGAAGAATTTGATGTACACAGCTTCTGTCCACACCCAGTCACTGAGCCACACTCCAAGTGAACTCCTAGCTGTCACCAACACACGCAGACGTAGCTGCTGTTTACAACTAGCTTGGTTTTTCTCAAACGGCTTCACGTAGCACGTTTGTTACAGACTCAGATATAAATATTACAATGAAATACAATGCTATTGAGTACTGTAAATCTTCTGGTTCTTATATCAACAAGAACTATTTACAAAGGCAAACCAGAAGATAACTCGAAGGTTAAGAACTATGAAGGTTGAACTTGAATGTTCTTCGAGTTGTAACACTGGACTTAGAATATTTTTGCAAAGAATAGTTCTAGTGAATATTTGAGAGCTTTTTGATTGAACGTAATGAATCACTGATAGCATAGAGTAGCAAAGACGTATAGAGACACGGAGAGCTTCTACATTTGAATTATTCAGCCTTTTATACTCTTTGTCTTCAACGATCATTAAATGTAGCCAGTAGAGATAAGCTCTTTCGCATATCTTCATCGTATCATAGCATTTAATGCTCCATTAATGCCATACAAAAGGTAAACTGTGCTTGTCAGGGCTAAATTGACTTATATACCAAAGCTGGTAAACATCGTATCAAACATTCTGCGCACTGTGCAATTTTACCCAAAATAGCTCTGATCTTGTCTCCTTAATTCCAACCTTTTATACGATATAAACTTTGACCGTTGATTCTCTCTAAATAACTCTTTGATAGCTTCTGAGGAGAATCGAAACTTACATTTAAGTATGCTTGCAATTTTGTCAAATCTGAATGCTTAGAGAATCTGCAAACGTACTGTACTCAAATGTGAATTGCCCTCGAATCTGATATTTATTGAGCATTCTGTAACCACTTCTGAAATGTTGAGATCTGAAGTAGCTAGAGTGGAATCTGTCTATACTCTCAAATCTGAGTAATACCACTTGAGTCAATAACGGAATCTGTTATCAACGCCTCTGAATCAAGTCTGAATAAACTCTGCTCTAACAACAGATCTCTTACTGTAGCTTCTGAATCAAGTCTGAAAAGACCTCAAGTCTGAACAAATGTTCACGAAATCTGAATAAACTGACCCGAATACTCTGTTGGCGACAATGGCGGATCCGGATCCCGTTTCCCTGGAGCGCAGCGGAAGTTAAAAATTGCCCCGAGATACGTTCAATACATTTAAAACTACAACGATAAACATACATAGGATGTTTGAATTATTACCTTGCTGGCGTCTAGGCGCCTGGCTCCAACCAGAATCATCGGGAAACTGGCTCTTGAATTGTAGGCGGCGGTAGATCGTCTAATCTGGTCCACGACCGGAAACATGATTCCTCCGTCAATCTGCACGAAGATCTGACGGATTTTAGCACGATCGGATTCTCCTCGTCAAGACGATCGGAACAAGTCCGATCACGGCGGCGACGGGACACGACGGTGGCGCGGCGGCTCAAGGCGGCGCACGATGGTGTCGGCGGCGGCGTGAGGTAGGGAGAGGAGGGGCCGGCCGAGATTAGATGCTAGGGTTTTAGTTGTGTAGTTCTTGTGATGCCTAGTACAAGACTAGTATATAATAAATATACATGGACTTGAACCGACCCAATGGACTTGGGTCAAGCCCAGGGCCATATGAACATCCAGTTCAATTAAATCACCACGATTTCATCATAACTCCGATCGACGATCAGATCGGACCGATCTATAATAAATATACATGGACTTGAACCGACCCAATGGACTTGGGTCAAGCCCAGGGCCATATGAACATCCAGTTCAATTAAATCACCACGATTTCATCATAACTCCGATCGACGATCAGATCGGACCGATCGAATCAGTTTCCAAAATTGAATATTATGATGTGAAAAACAATTTTTCAGATCACCTAGACCAAAATTACAGTTTAGCCCCTCAACTTTTGGGAAATCGTAATTTGACCCCTGTTGACTTTTAGGAAGTCCCACTCCCTAAAATCCTCTTCCTATGCTCAACACATTGAGCTCAGTTTCCATGCGGGAATCATGAATCCAGTACTTGTGTGACCCTCAATGATTCAGGGATACAGCTAGCCATGGGCCCAAAACCATTGTGACTCCGAAATCACAATTTCGGATTTGCCCATCGGATCATGGTAAAGCGCCTAGCAACATCGCCCCATGATCCCCTAGGTATCATTGATAGTGCCTGCAAGAACTAGTTGGTCGTGGTTAGCGTACAGTATGGTCCTTTCAACATATATATCTCGATCAGATCAACGACCATTGGTAAATCGAGAGTCGCTAGAGATCTGATAGCTATGCATACATCTTGGAGATCAAACAGAGACATTGCGAGTGTAAATAGGTAAAACCATTTACCTAAAACACATCCAGTACTCTGGCCAGAGATTTATACACTATTATCCCCTCAGATAGCATAGGATATCCACGCATGAGAGCGAGCGGTGAATCCTCGACAACGAAGCATCGAATCCTACATGCATCGGGACCTCACCCAATCCCTCCGCCTAATGACCCAAAGTGAGTCGGAAAACGGGTCAAAGTGAGGCGCCTATCATGTAGAGTCTCAATGGCGTTTCGAGTAGTGAGGACTAATCAGTACAACCAAGACCTCGGACTTATCCACTCGACAAATGGTAACCACTTGGAAAGTCCGAACAAGGGTAGTTCGATAGATCACCAGGTCACTATCCATCTGCATGCTCAGAACATAACAATGTTCCCTACCAATGAAACATGGTACTTCACATCGCAGATGCTAGTCTCAAGCTCGGGCGGCCTTATCCTCATTTTGACGGCCCAATCGACTAGGAACGAGTTCAGAATGCACAGTGACTATTAGATGTGTTTCATGATAGCCATCATATCCACTAGAATGAAACATGGTACTTCACATCGCAGATGCTAGTCTCAAGCTCGGGCGGCCTTATCCTCATTTTGACGGCCCAATCGACTAGGAACGAGTTCAGAATGCACAGTGACTATTAGATGTGTTTCATGATAGCCATCATATCCACTAGCACATCTAACATACACTATGGTGCATTCTAGGTCTTTATCCAACACAATTGTTAACATTATAATCATAATGAAAATAAATAATGCCATAAAGAAATGTGAATACCATATATAAAGATTTTTGTACACAAGAGTCAATAAAACCCACACGCCACAAGTTGGCTAGTCGGGCATCTACCCTAACAATCTCCCACTTGTCCTATATCCAACTACTCATCAGACGCATTCCCTTTGTTTCGTGATGTTTTTCAAACAACGGTCCTGGCAAGGGTTTCGTAAGTGGATCAGCAATGTTGTCTGCAGAGGCGACCCTCTCAATTGCTATGTCACCTCTAGCCACAATATCCCGGATTATGTGGTATTTCCTCAGTATATGTTTGGATCTTTGGTGAGACCTAGGCTCCTTTGCTTGCGCAACGACACCCGTGTTGTCGTAGTACACCGGGACTGGACCAACTCCATCAGGAATGACGCCCAACTCTTGAACGAAATTCCTTATCCAAACCGCCTCCTTAGCAGCAGCTGATGCTGCGATGTACTCAGCCTCAGTGGTTGAATCCGCGATGGTGTCTTGCTTGGAACTCTTCCAAGAGACAGCACCACCATTGAGAATGAATACAAATCCAGAGATTGACTTCGAATCATCCACGTCACATTGGAAGCTAGGATCAGTATAGCCTTCCAATCTCAGTTCACCACCCCCATAGACCATGAACATATTCTTAGTCCTTCGCAAGTACTTAAGAATATCCTTCACAGCCTTCCAATGCAATTGGCCGGGGTTGGCCTGGTAGCGGCTCGTGACACCCAGAGCAATGCGACATCCGGTCTAGTTGAGATCATGCCATACATAATACTACTTATTGCCGAGGCATATGGCACACGTGTCATATTCTCTATCTCCTCATCAGTCTTTGGACACATAGACTTAGATAGAGTGAACCCGTGGCTCATAGGTAGGTGTCCTCTCTTGTACTCTTCCATAGAGAACCTCTTAAGTATGGTATCGATGTAGGTGGCTTGAGTGAGTCCGAGCATCCGTTTCGATCTATCCCGATAGATCTGTATTCCAAGAATATATGATGCTTCACCCATGTCCTTCATCGAGAATCTACTAGACAACCAGACTTTAGTTGACTGCAGCATTCCTACATCATTCCCAATGAGTAGAATGTCATCAACGTAAAGTACAAGGAACGTCACATCGCTTTTAACTACCTTATTATATACACATGGCTCCTCGGGATTCTTGATGAAACCAAATTCCTTAATTGTTTCATCGAATCTCAGGTTCCAACTCCTCGATGATTGTTTGAGACCGTAGATCGATCTCTGAAGTTTCATACCTTATGCTCACTTCCTACAGATGTGAAACCCTCAGGCTGCGTCATATAGATCTCTTCCTTAATGTTCCCATTAAGGAACGCAGTTTTCACATCCATTTGCCATATCTCATAGTCGTACCATGCGGCTATGGCTAGTAAGATTCTAATTGACTTGAACATTGCGACTGGTGAGAATGTTTCATCATAGTCAACACCTTGCCTTTGAGTGTAACCTTTCGCGACCAGTCTTGCCTTGTAGGTCAATATCTTACCATCAGGCCCAAGTTTTCTCTTGTATATCCACTTACACCCGATAGGAACAATTACTTCGGGAGGATTAACAATAGTCCAAACTTGGTTCGCATGCATCGAGTCAATCTCAGACTGCATTGCTTCAAGCCATATATTAGAATCAGCATCGGAAATTACCTCCTTGAAAGTCCTTGGATCACATCCAACAACTTGATCACCCTGATCATCTTCAAGAAGGAAACCATATCTTTCAGGAGCCCTAGGAACCCTTTCGGATCTCCTAGGTGCGACCATTTCTGGTACTGGCTCTGGAGGTGCGGGAGATTCACTTGGTACTTAAGTTGGTTCTCGAACCTCTTCGAGTTCTACTATTTTGCCCTTTATATCAAGTAGAAATTCCCTTTCCATAAAGGTGGCATTCCTAGACACAAACACTTTTGTTTCGTTTGGATAGTAGAACTAGTATCCAATAGAATTCTTTGGATACCCAATGAAGTAGCATAAGATGGATCTAGTATCCAGCTTATCTCCCACTGTCTGCTTCACGTAAGCAGGACATCCCCAAATCCTCATGTATGAGTATTTGGGTGGTTTGCCCATCCATATCTCATATGGAGTCTTATCCACTGCCTTGGTGTGGACATTTTTCAACAACATTACCGCCGTTTCGAGCGCATAGCCCCAAAACGAGGTAGGAAGCTCAGTGAAGCTCATCATAGACCGAACCATGTCCATCAAGGTTCGATTACGACGCTCCGCTACACCATTGAGATGTGGTGTGGCCGGAGGGGTCCACTGCGAGAGAATCCCATTCTCTTTCAGATAGTCTTGAAATTCAGCACTCAAGTATTCATCACCTCGATCGGATCGAAGTGCTTTAATACTTTTCCCTAACTGATTTTCTACTTCAGCCTTGAATTCTTTGAACCTTTCAAAGGATTCAGACTTGTGCTTCATTAAGTACAAGTACCCATACCTAGAGTAATCATCGGTAAAGGTGATGAAGTATGTGTGACCGTACTTAGTACCAATGCTAAGTGGGCCACACACATCAGTATGGATAAAATCCAATAGGTCTTGAGCACGTTCAGGCTTGCCCTTGAAGGGTTGTTTAGTCATCTTTCCCTTGAGACAAGACTCACAAGTCGGTAGGGAGTTAATGTCTGACAAATCAAACATGTCACTCCTAACTAACTTGTTCATCCTTCTTAGAGAAATATGACCTAGCCTAGCGTGCCAAAGTTGTGCTGGGTTCAAGCTACGTGTTTCCTTTTTGTATGTGTTTCCACATCGCGAGTTGGAACTGGTTTTAATTTTAAGGTGTACAGATCGTTTTCGCGTTCCCCAATACCAATCAAACATTCACTCTTGTATATATTGCAAATCGAATTGGCAAAAACACAAGAATATCCATCACTATCAAGCATAGAAACAGAAATAATGTTCTTTATTAATTCGGAAACAAATAAAACATCTTTCAATAACAACTTAAAATTTGACGATACAAATAAATAGACATCTCCTATAGCTACTGCAGCAACTCTTGCTCAATTGCCCAGCCTCAAGTGGGTCTCACCCTCTCTAAGACGTCGACTTCTTGTCATCACCTGCAAATCATTGCAGATATGAGATCCACATCCGGTATCAAGTACCCAAGAATTCAAATTAAGAGACATATTTATTTTACAGAACGCTTCTTACCCTTGCGTCTGGGCCCCCTCTTCGCAGAGGAAGAAGAGCCCATAAGGAGGACGGGCTTGTCCTTCTTTATGGTTCCCTCAAACACGACCAGCATGTTAACCACCTCTTCAAGGGTGGCTGCCAGCTTGTTCATGTTGAAGTTGACCACAAAGGGGTCGAATGTAGCGGGTAGTGAGAGGAGAAGCACATCCACAAACAGCTCGTGTGGAAGTGTGATATCAAGGCCAGCCAGCTTTTCAACGAGCCCAATCATACGAACCCCATGCTCGCGGACCGAAGTCCCATTGCGCATGCGGCTCGTCATAAGCTCCTTGACAGCGGTGAACCTCTCATGTCTAGAGTTCTCCCCATACATTTCCTTGAGATGAAAGAGTATGTCAGCAGCATACTTCGTCTTCTCAAAGCGCCGTTGCATTTCGTTGGACATCGATGCCATCACATAGCATCAAGTCTTAGGCTCGTCGTCCCACCATTGTTTAAGCGTAGTCAGCTCCTCAGGGTTGATATCGGCAGGGGCTTCCTTCGGAGGGCTCTTCTCTATCGTATAGAGAAGTTTATCCGAAACCAACACAATATTGAGGTTTCGAAGCCAGTATTGGTAGTTCAGACCGGTGAACTTGTTGCTATCCAGTATAGCAGCGAGTGGGTTTTTGATCGAAGACATTATAAATGCAGTTTATACTGAAAAGAAAAACAGACATGCATTACTAACTATATATGAAAAACGCTAAGACATAAAACAAGGTCATTTAGTTTTATGAATTACCCTTCCACAATTTTAACGATTTCACACCCTCTAATGAAATCGGGAAAGAAAGTTTCCTTAGTGGTACACAGAGTCCAATCGAGCGATCATGGTCCCAAATAATATCAGCCAACCATGACCCCAAAAAGGTATAATCCAATTGCAACCGGTGCAACCTCCATGTATTTACCTCACGTCCAGTAAGGGCCCAATAATATGACGCCGATTACTATCATGTGTCAAGATGACTCATCAATGTTGAGTCGTCAAGGACGGTCCCCTTAACGTCCCCAATATATGAGCCAACGTTAAAGGAGTTCCAACCGACTCACAACAGGTGTCAATGAACGTGTACAGCAAAATCATATTTCATAACTAAAATCACATTTTGTAATTTTAATTGCATCATATTGGGCTTAAACCAATTTTAGGCCAAAAATCTCAAAAATTTCAAAATCAATTTTGGTCCGACCAAAATCGGCCCAATATCGAATATTGGCCCGAAAACTTCATGGGCTGCCCGGGACAGGCCCGAAACAAAACCTAGAGGACAGAACAGCCGTCACATCGCCACGAGGATCGCCGGACGGCGGCCTCACGGCGGCCGCCGCCGCCAACACACGACGTGCGGCACAAGGCCGCACGTCTGCCGTGACATGCGCGGCATGGCTGCGCCATGCATGGCGCAACCAGCGCCCCACCATGCGCTACATTAGCGCACGGTGGCCGGCCAGCACGCGACAATGCGTGCTGGCCATCGTGCGGTGGCGCCGGCCTCTTCCAAAATATTTTTTTTTGTTTTTGATTTCAAAAATCGAGATCTATGCAATTCAGGCAAAATAATGTATTGAAGGATCCGAGCCTGAGCTCTGATACCACTGTTGGCGACAATGGCGGATCCGGATCCAGTTTCCCGGGGGCGCAGCAGAAGTTAAAATTTACGTTCAATACATTTAAATCTACAACGATAAACATACATAGGATGTTTGAATCGTTACCTTTCTGTCGTCTAGGCGCCTGGCTCCAACTAGAATCACCGGGAAACTGGCTCTTGAATTGTAGGCGGCGGTAGATCGTCTAATCAGGTCCACGACCGGAAACGTGATTCCTCCGTCAATCTGCACTAGAAGATCTGACGGATTTTAGCACGATCGGATTCTCCTCGTCAAGACGATCGGTGTTAGAGTAGATGCCCAACTAGCCAACTTGTGGCGTGTGGGTTTTATTGACTCTTGTACAAACGATCTTTATATATGATATTCACATTCTTTTATATGGCATTCTTTACTTTCATTATGTGTGTAATGATTTAAAATTGTGTTGAGTAAAGACCTAGAATACACTAAAGCGTGTGTTAGATGTGATAGTGGGTATGACGGCTATCATGAAACACATCTAATAGTCGCTATGTATTCTGAACATGTTCCTAGTCTTCTCATGCAATTTTAAATCACAATTTAAAACATGCGGATTCAACATATATCGAATATATAAATAAATTTTGGGATGATCGATCGCGAGAGCTATGCGGTCCGTGGTTGCCAATCACGGACCTGGGTCCAGTCCTAGGTGAACTGCAATATGCAATGCAATCTTATTACAATTGCTTCCGGTTTTACAGATCTTCGGTCTTCAATATCTTTGATCGTCATGTCCACCGTCTTCAAATGTCCTCCCACTAAATCTAGTAATTTACATTTAAATTGCCATGACATATATGGGATACAAATTTGTAGGGGTGAGAACGGGCCACAAACAGACCCACTTTAAATGATATCAACAATATATTTACAACCGAAATCGCAAAACCTATAGCATACACCTAACACATTGGGCACGGCTCTCGATCATCCCAAACATGCAATCAATCTAATTAATTTGCATAAATTTAAATAATCAAATCAATTTTGATAATTTCCTACAAAATCATATTTTAATTACAAAATCGCATTTTATAAATAAAATCGCATTTTGTCGATAAAACCAAATTTTAATCAACAAAATCATATTTTAATTATAAAATCATATTTCATAACTAAAATCACATTTTGTAATTTTAATTGCATCATATTGGGCTTAAACCAATTTTAGGCCAAAAATCTCAAAAATTTCAAAATCAATTTTGGTCCGACCAAAATCGGCCCAATATCGAATATTGGCCCGAAAACTTCATGGGCTGCCCGGGACAGGCCCGAACAAAACCTAGAAGAAATCAGTCGTCGCAACGCTGCCGGGAACATCTCTCGCGGAACATGGCGCGGCCTGCACATAACCATGCGCTACACCAGCGATGGTGGTCGTCGCCTCACATGGCGGCGGCCGGCAGGCTGCAACCGTTTTATTTTTTTTTATTATTTTTTTTTTGTTTTTTTTAAATTAAAATTTCTCACATGGCGGGGGCCGGCAGCCTGCAACAGTTTTATTTTTTTTTATTATTTTTTTTTTGTTTTTCTGAAATCGAAATTCGAGATCTATGCAATTCAGGCAGTAATATGAATTGAATGATCCGAGCCTGTGCTCTGATACCACTATTGTCGACAATGGCGGATCCGGATCCCGTTTCCCGGTGGCGCAGCGGAAGTTAAAATTTTGCCCCGGAAACGTACAATACATATAAAAAATAAACGATAAACATACATAGGATGTTTGAATCATTACCTTGCTGGCGTCTAGGAACCTGGCTCCAACCAGATTCACAGGGAATTCTGGCTCTTGAAATGTAGGCGGCGGTAGATCCTCCTAATCAGGTCCACGACCGGAAACAAGAATCCTCCGTCAGTCTGCACTAGAAGAGCTGACGAATTTTTCCACGGACGGAATCACCTCGAAAAGACGATCGGAACAAGTCCGATCACGACGGC
>KQ996036.1:104534-134263 GCA_001598015.1 Dorcoceras hygrometricum | reverse complement strand
AAGCGAGCGATGAATCCTCGACAACGAAGCATCGGCTCCTACATGCATCGGGACCTCACCCAATCCCTCCGCCTAATGACCCCAAGTGAGTCGGCAAACAGGTCAAAGTGAGGCGCCTATCATGTAGAGTCTCAATGGCATTTCGAGTAGTGAGGACTAATCAGTACAACCAAGACCTCGGACTTATCCACTCGACAAATGTTAACCACTTAGAAAGTCCGAACGAGGGTAGTTCGATAGATCACCAGGTCACTATCCATCTGCATGCTCAGAACATCACAATGTTCCCTACCAATGAAACATGGTACTTCACATCGCAGATGCTAGTCTCAAGCTCGGGCGGCCTTATCCTCATTTTGACGGCCCAATCGACTAGGACCGAGTTCAGAATGCACAGTGACTATTAGATGTTTTTCATGATAGCCATCATATCCACTATACATCTAACATACACTATGGTGCATTCTAGGTCTTTATCCAACACAATTGTTAACATTATAATCATAATGAAAATAAAGAATGCCATAAAGAAATAAGAATACCATATATAAAGATTGTTGTACACAAGAGTCAATAAAACCCACACGCCACAAGTTGGCTAGTCGGGCATCTACTCTAACATACTCAACAGAATACCCAAATCTGATTCGAAGCATTTACCCGATAACAAAAATCTGAGTCTCTGAATACTTAACTCTGCTCAGTTCTGAATGCTTCCCGAAAAGTCAACTATGATGTCAACGCTTAACTCAGAACTCTTCGAAACTTAGAAATCTTCAATCCACTTGCATGACGTCACGAAATCTGAAATCCTCAATACACTTGTATGACGTCACGGAATCTGAAATCCTCTGCGAAAGCTTTAAGATCAGTTCTTAGTCTTATTTTGTTATCACCAAACTTTATAAATTTTATCTTAACAGACTTTCAGCGGAGGACATTGTCTAACAGACCGCCAGGGCAGGAGGCTTTCTTATTTGAGGCAGCTAGGAGGCCGCGGAAGCCCAGATTTATATCTTTTCTTCATGCCAGGATGCTAGTTGAGCACGAATGTCAGACATTCTTGGCCAGCGTTACCGCTTCTGGAGATTCAGCAGGCCCTTCACTATCTGATGTGGAGGTATTCAGGGATTATGCAGATGTCTTCCCTGATGATGTAGTGGGAGTTCCACTGGAGCTAGAGGTGGAGTTTTCTATTGAGCTGATGCCAGGGACAGTGCCTATCTCTAAGGCACCTTATCAATTAGCTCCTATCGAAATGAAGGAGCTTAATGAGCAGATTCAGGAGTTGCTCGATAAGGGGTTCATTTGCCCTATCTTTTCCCCTTGGGACGCGCCAGTGTTGTTTGTGAAGAAGAAGGACGGCAGAATGAGATTCTGCATCGACTACCGGGAGCTGAACCGAGTTACAGTGAAGAATAAGTACCCACTCCCGAGGATTGAGGACTTATTTGATCAGTTGCAGGGAGCTTAGGTATTCTTGAAGATTGATCTGAGATATGGATACCATCAGCTGAGAGTTAGAGAGGAGGACGTGTCCAAGACTGCTTTTAGGACACACTACGGCCACTACGATTTCTTGGTGATATCGTTTGGCCTGACGAATGCCCCAGCGATTTTCATGGATCTGATGAACAGGGTATTTAGGCAGTATCTAGACCAGTTCATCATAATTTTCATCGACGACATTCTGGTATATTCGAGGAGCTTGGAGGAGCATAGGAAGCACTTGCAGACGGCCTTGCAGACTTTGAGGGAGCATAGATTGTATGCCAAGTTCAGCAAGTGAGAGTTTTGGCTGGAGAAGGTGGAATTCTTAGGGTATATTGTATCGAGAGATGGGATTTCTGTGGACCCATCGAAGGTGGAGGCAGTGCAGAACTGGGGGATTCCAAGGAATGCAGTGGAGATTCGCAGTTTCTTGGACTTGGCAGGTTATTATTGCAAATTTATCAAGGACTTCTCTTCTATTTCAGTACCCTTGACCAGGAAGAATGCGAATTATGTGTGGAGTCCCGAGTGTCAGAGGAGCTTTGATCAGCTGAAGGAGGCCCTTACTTCATCACCAGTGTTAGCTATGCCAGTGGACCACGAGGAGTTTGTGGTTTATACAGACGCTTCTCTGAGAGGTTTGGGTGCAGTCCTGATGCAGGGTGGTAAGGTTATTGCATATGTGTTGAGGCAGCTGAAGAGTTATGAGCAGAACTATCCAACACATGATTTGGAGCTTGCAGCAGTGGTGTTTGCGCTGAATATTTGGAGGCCCTACTTATACGGCGAGAAGTGTAAGATATTCACCGACCACAAGAGGCTCAAGTACTTCTTCACCCAGAAGGAGCTGAACATGAGGCAGCGTAGATGGTTAGAGTTGGTGAATGACTATGACTGTGACATTAGCTACCATCCGGGTAAAGCTAATGTAGTAGCAGACTTGAGCCGGAAGACCGCAGTAGTGACGTGTTTGTCAGTTGAGAGGCCACTACAGGTGGAGATTCAGAGATTCGGCCTAAAGTTCTATTCAGGAGGCTGTGCGTCGAGTTTGGCAACGCTCACTATTCAGCCGACTCTTCGAGAGCGGATCAGAGAGGGACAGGCCTCCGACGAGCAGTTACAGCAGTGGAGACAACGTGATGAGGACAGAGGACGAGGTCTGTACACAGTTGAGGACGGGATAGTCCATTTTAGAGGGCGGATGTGGGTTCCGAGTACTAGATAGTTGAGAGCCGAGATCTTATCTGAGGCTCATGCATCGATGTACTCCATCCACCTAGGGAGTACAAAGATGTACAAAGATTCTTGGTCAATAGGCTATCTATGGAATAAACGTATGGAGACAGGATTACTATAAAGTAACTACCCGGCTTAGTTCAATGATTTATGAGTTGAATAAGAATAAGCAGTAGACTTTGTATTCAACCATTTTTGGAGATATGGGAACGTAGTCAAGTATGCTAGGATCGGGACAGATCTATTCTATAGTATATTAAATGGCGAAGAAGAGTAGCACCTGGTGGTACAGATGGTTCTGTAGACTGATAGCATTTTGCGCCCACATATTTGAATTTGAGGGTAAAGAGCTCGCTTGTTATACGGGAGCAAAGCAAGAGGATTAATAAGAAGACTACGTCTTATTTACAGACATTGTACTGGTGGCCAGGGATGAAGAAGGACATTGGGAGATTCGTGTTTGAGTGCTTGACTTGTCAGCAGTTCAAGGCAGAGCATCAACGACCGGCAGGGTTGTTGCAGCCACTTCCCATTCCTGAGTGGAAGTGGGAGCATATTACGATGGATTTCGTGGTTGGATTGCCCAGGAGTCCCAGAGGGTACACAGCTATATGGGTGATTGTGGACAGACTCACCAAGTCAGCCCATTTATTACCGGTGAAGACTATTTTCACCCTGACGCAGTACGCAGAGCATTACATTCGAGAGGTGGTCAGACTGCATGGCATACCAGTTTCGATAGTGTCGGACAGAGACACCAGATTTACATCTGCATTCTGGAGGAGTTTGCGTACCTCTTTGGGTACTAGACTGTCGTTCAGCACAACATTTCATCCGCAGAAAGACGGACAGTCAGAGAGGGTCATTCAGATTTTGGAGGATTTGCTGAGAGCTTGCGTCATAGATTTCCAGGGTACGTGGACTCGAGATTGCCGCTGGTAGAGTTCACATACAACAACAACTTTCAGACATCGATAGGGATGGCTCCATACGAGGCTCTATATGGGAGGATATGCAGATCTCCCGTAAACTGGGACGAGGTTGGTGAGAGAGTGCTTACTGGGCTGGAGTTAGTGCAGCAGACGGCGGACATTGTGACGAGGATTCGAGATAGGATGAGGACAAACCAGAGTCGTCAGAAGAGTTATGCCGATCAGAGGCGACGAGATCTGGAGCTAGCTGTCGGAGATCATGTGTTTGTGAGGATATCGCCCATGAAGGGCGTGATGTGCTTTGACCGGAGAGGCAAGCTTAGCCCGAGGTTTTATTGGGCCGTTCAAGATACTGGAGAGGGTTGGTGCTCTGGCATACCAAGTAGCGTTACCACCCAGCTTATCAGCAGTGCATAATATCTTCCATATCTCGATGCTGCGGAAGTATGTTCCGAATCCGTCTCATGTGTTGGATTTCGAGCCACTCCAGTTGGCACCAGATTTATCTTTTGAGGAGAGACCCGTATAGATTCTAGCTAGGGAGGAGCGCAGGCTGAGAGCGTGGAGTATTCCGATGGTCACGGTCCGGTGGCAGAATCACTCGAAGGATGAAGCTACCTGGGAGACTGAGACCGATATGTGGACGCGCTACCCTGAGTTATTTGGTACGTACTCAATTTTGGGGACGAAATTCCTATAAGGGGGGGGAGGAGAGTTGTAACGCCTAGAAATTTCCTGACTACGTAGAAATAAGTGCATGACTAGGGGGAAAATAGTTTTAGATGATTACATGCCATTTTATATGATTTATTATGATTTTATGCTGCATGGTATGCATGTGTTGTTTTTCAGCCTGTTTGAGTTACAGATGTGTGGACGAGATTAGGGCCGACCGGAATGAAAATTATTTGAGATTTTTAATTTATTGGATTTTTAAGAGGAAATTATTTTATTTTAAGCAACAATTTCTGAAAACTTGAGGTTTATGATTATTTTGGAGGGGAACCCGTTTTTCGCCTATACGGGCTGATATATTGAGTTTTAAGGTGTTTTAAAATATGAGGTGGCCTGGATTTCGAAAATATTTAATCTTTAAAGCTGATAGAGTTTTGATTATCTTTTCAATTAATTAGAGGGGCAGGCAAGTCATTTTCTCCCCTTTTTCCTAATTAAACCCATAGGGGTCAATTGTGTCACACATTATTTTTCATAACTCACAATTTACACTTAACCTAGCCTCCACAACACACACCAACCGTCCTCTCCTTTCCCCATAGCACAAGTTTCGAAAATCTCAAGTTCTTGGTGAATTTGGTGATCCAAAGCCGGTGGTGCCCCGATCTCGCGTCTACAACGTCGGTAACTCACAGATCTCTACTCCAACCAAACCAGGCATGTGATATCAACTTCTTTTCTCACCATTTAAACTATATTAGACTGATTTTTATGAAAATTCGTGTGAATTGAATGTGTACTTTTCAGATCTACCCTCCTTTGATCACATTTCATGCATTGCCTCATGACCTCACTCACGGTTTTGATTATTTCTTTCATGGATTCGGTTGAGGGGCTGCTTAAGGGATCATGGCTCGATCTTAGGTGGTTCATGGGGGTACTAGGGAGGGCTAGGAGTGGTCCAAATATGGGAGATAGTGGTCGAACCGTGGGCTATAAATCAAACACCGCGCGCTGTGTGTTTCTGAGCAGCGTGGTGCGCCCCATTTCCATGGCTCGTGCGCCCTCGTACGACCACGGTTGGGGCCAAGGTTGGTTGGGTTAGAACCGGATGGACCTGGGGGTGGTCCAGCCGGTGGGGCTCTGGAAAATGGTGGCCGGAGCAGGGAGAACGAAGGGGAAAGGTAGTCGCTGGTCGCGCGGCTGCGTGAATTAGTGTGTGTTTTGGTTTAGGGATTGATGATGGGTTTGGTCTAATTGAACCGGTTTCGCTGGTTCGATTGGACCGGATCGATTCATCGAGTCTCGAGTCAAATGTTTTAAAATCTGTCCAAGTTATTTTAATTATGGACCTGTTATTTTAATTGTTAAGTCAAAGGTCCAATTTTAAAGAAATTAGCCAGATGTTTTAAAATTGGGTCAAACTTTTAAAATAATTCGAGTTATGTTTATTTTCGAATTTTAAGTCAAATTTGGGGCATTTGGAATTTTAATGGAGTCAAAATTGAGTTCTGGATTTGAAATTGGTTAAAATCGATCTTTTGTTCAAAATCGCTTATTGGGGTCAAAATTGATTTAAATTGATTTTTAAAGTCAAATTGGTTTTTAATAAGTCAAAATTGATTTTAAATTAGTCAAATTCGATTTGGAATTAGTCAAAATTAGCCTTGATTTCTAAAGTCCAAAATTTAATTAAAATAATCAAGATTTTAAAAATGGTGAAAATTCGATTCATTGACTAAGTTTAGAGTGATGTTTAGTCTAGTTGTAGTGGGCCGAGCTCCTGAACCAATCCCTGACGGAAGTAGAAAAATTTAGAAGCCCGTAAATATGTAGTTAATTACATATGTAGTATGCTATGTACGTAAATGTTTTTAAAGGAAATGATTAAGTATACATTAACGGGCTAAGCTTTTAAACATGCATTATTTTTACGAAATGCATGCATCATGAATGTTTTATGAAGGTTAAAGGCATGTTCTTTTAAAAGACGAAACCCGAGGGATTGAATGATTTGTGACAACTTATGATGAGAGGATGCGGGATACCGGACCCGTTAAACTTCTGTTAATGTATTACGAGCTTATGGATCCATGTGTTGATATCATGGTGAAGTGGCAGCTTATGGATCCATGTGTTGATATCATGGTGAAGTGGCAGCATAGATGTGTGACATATAGGGATCTCGGCTCGAGGTTGGGTGAACCACACCGCCGCGTACGTTGGTTTATAGATTGATCAATCGACTATGGTCACACTTCAGGATACGAGTCATATGCTTTTCATGTTATGCTACGTCATGCCTTATATATGTTATATGTTATGTTATGAAATGAAAGGTGTGAAGGAATGTTTTAAGATCATGCACGCATTCATGTTTTGACGTTATTTTATTACAAGTATGTGCTTGCATGCGATTTTATTAGTATGTACCTTGTTATGATATACGATAGAGCATGCTGAGCGTCCAGGCTCACTAGGTTTAAATGGTGCAGGTGATGATCCTACTGAGTTTACACCGACTGGCGATGAGGACATCTGAGTGCCTGTTGCAGCAGTACCCCTTGACCGCAGCGATGTTATTTTTAGAGATGATACAGTTTTAGATGCTGGTTTTAAACATGTTTACTTTCAGTATTTTTACTCAGTTGATTATTATTCCATTTGGATGTTTTAACGTTTTTAAATATTCCTTTATTTATGTTTGAAGTATGGGTGAGAAAATGATTTAGAAATGTTTTAAAAAGGAACGAGCCATACTTTAAGTTTATGTTTTCCGCACATGTTTTTTTAAAAAAATTTCTAGAGTCTGGTTCGTTCACTGAATTTTATTCTTGTAGGCTCTGTAGCTGTCACGGATGGCAATATCAAGTCCGCAGGAATTCGCTTCAAAATATCTTCGATGGACATCGACTCTTCATCAGACTTAGAGTTGACTGTAAGCGCCAGATCCTTGCTCAAGGGCTCTGTGTCCTCAGAGTCAGTCATCGTCGCAACACTCTTTGCCAGACTCAAATCATCAGTAGCCACTGGCTCGATCTCCTCGTCCTTCTCAGCTACTGCAGGCTAAATTATCTTACTTGGTTGCTGTAATGCCCGATATTATTATGTCGTGATTAAGGAAATTGGACATTCTGAACATTAGATTAGTGATGAAGTTTGATTGAGGATTCTCGAATTTCTTCTGGAAATGTTATGCTTCGAATTAGAACTCTTCTAGGTGAAAGCTGGTTGAAATTCGAAGTGAATTAAGGAACTTTAGGAGGAATCTATTTTGTTTAAGTATTTAGAAGAGAAACGCTGCTGTTTTGAATGAAGTCTGGTGCGTTGCGTGAATTGGCGCGAGCATATGATGAAACGGTATCATTGTGTTAAGTGCTAAGTAATCCAGCCGATGCGCATAATTTGATTCCCAAACGTCAACACCAGCCAACGCTACTGTAGCTTGTAGCTGGTTTGCGAGAGAGTTAGCAACCAGATTTGATGACGTCAGTTATGCGATGTCGTTTGAATTAATGGGAACGCAGAGTTTTGATGCAATGACTGATTGTCCAGCTTTTGATTTGAAAACAGTCGAGGGTTTTTTGTGTCTGCTGGTTTAACCAGTCATGGAAAAACGCGACGTCGTTTTGATTTATGAAACAGGAATCACGATACGACACCGTTTGAATTAGTTAGTGTAACAAGCAGTGAGTTCTTTCAGTAGAAGTTTGAAATCAGCTGTTGGTATGTTGCGACGTCGTTTGGGTTAGTTGGTACAGCGTCGTTTTGATATTAAAAAGCAGCGACTGGTTGTTATTCTTAGTTATGACAGTTGATTGTAAAAGCTGGTTATGTTGCGACTGGTTGACTGTGAAAGCTGGTTTTGTCGTGACTGGATATTTCAGCAACTGAATATAGCTACTGCTTCCAGTCGTGAGAATTGCTCTGTATCACGAAGAACAGTTGATAAACTATAAGCACTGATCGAAGAAGCTGGGTCTTGAAGCGGTGGGAGTTTATCCTATATAGATAAATCAATACTCAGCATGACACGTGGAATTTGAATTGAACACATTGGAAATGTTGCAGAAAAGCAGAGACCGTTGTCTATAAATATGATTGAATTCGAAATCCTTGTAACTCTTGCTACAGACTTCAGGATTTGACTCTGTGAGTGACTGAGAACAATTGCAAGAAAACCGAAGCAATATTAGAAGAAGATTAACGAAGGTATAATTTGACAGTGAGAGTCAGGGATTAGATTACTCAGGAATGATATTTCTTGAGTTATCCCAATGAAATCACATACTCTGTAGTGACTGTACTTGATTTAGAACTGTATTTTATGCGTTGATCCATCACAGGTAGTGGATCTTTTATATTTTCATGATATTGAATAACATGAAGAGAATATGAATTGATTCTAATGCCCAGGACTGAGATGACCTGATTTTCGAAGTTGGAGTTAACTTCGATAGATGGATATCCATGTCAAGATCGGTTACGAATCTTGATGGTGTTGATGTGAAATGGAATCAATTCTGAAACGCGAACTGAGATAGATTCATTACATTGCATCATAGAACTGATACTGATTGATATGTGATTACATGTTCTATTGCATATACTGATTGATTATACTGAGATGATTCTCACCGGAGTTATCCGACTGTTGTTTTGTTTTGTATGTGTGCATGACAACAGGTAGGCGAGAGTTGAATTAAATGGGGCACGGGTAGTGAAGGCTGACTACCTAGATGAAGAGCAACCAAGAAGAAGAATTACTAGACGTCTGCTGGTAGCATAGTTTTTGATATAGTTAGTGTTAGGATGAAATCTGGTTTTGCTACTGCTGGTCAGCTTTTGTATTAGAAGGCGTAGCATGTAATAACTATTTGTACTGATTTGTTCTATTTATACATAAATAGTTTTTGAAGCGCGAACATAGTTCGGTATTGTTACCCAGGACCAGCTTTTGGGACCAATTAAAAAAAACAATGTGTTTCCAGAGTTCACCACTTAAATTCGAAAGTTAAATTAAACGCTAATTAAACGCCCATAAGATGAGATTAGAAGATTAATTGTGAGCAGAGAGCCTCACAGTTGCTTAGACCCAGACATGTCTTCATCCTCCCCAGATCTCAAAGGCTCTTTAAGAAGCTGTTTCGGTGCAGTAAAAGATGCCATTTTCTTAGCAATTTCATTTTCAGCTCCATCAAGATTATCATCCTCATCATTGACAGCATTCGAGCGCTCAGTGTCCTTAACTACTATATCATCAGATCTGGCCAACGATGGTTCCTCCATATCTGTTTCCATATGCGCTGTTGCAGTAAGAACTTGATCAATAATCTTATCCATGTCATCAGCAGTTGTCTTTTTCCTCTGTTACTCTACAATTTCTCCACATCTGGTTCTTTCTCAACAATTTCATCATCAGAACCTACTGGCAGCTTCAACTTCCTCTTCGGTGCTTTGCGTTTTGGAGCAGGAGGGGTCACAGCTGATACCATTTGGATAGGTACAGCCTCTTGCGCTACTGTTACAAGCGCCAAACTCTTAGCTTCTGGAGCAGCTCTCCCCGTTGTCCCCTTCCTCTTAACAACTGGTGTTTCAACAGTAGTAGCAGGTCTCTTCTTAGACACTGCCTTCTTTTTCTCCGCCGGTTTCTCCACCACTGGCTCATCCTCATCAACAAAGATATTCTTGTTTTTGGCAATATACGTGCCAACAGTTTTGGCAGTTAGAATCTTTAGAGGTGGGAATTCTTTTGATTCACCCCAGTTCCAAATCTGGGGAATTTTTCAGCAGAATACAGATCCGCACCGCATATCCTCGTGCTTGTTTTGAGACAGGGGTTACCATATCCTTGAAAATATTAAACAACAATCTTCCCTAGTTGACCGGAACCCCTCTGTTTTGAGACAGGGGTTACCATATCCTTGAAAATATTAAACAACAATCTTCCCTAGTTGACCGGAACCCCTCCATGAATAGCATACATCATCAATAATCTCTCATGGGTTACATCATCGAATGACCCAGCCTTCACAGTCACAGATTTCGCCAAGATATCATTCAGCAGCCGAAACTCGAATGTCATCTCCCTTTTTTTACAAGAAGTGCTTAGCTGTTTACCATCATATGAGAACGCACACCTCACTTCAAAAACTAGATCCTTTGGCACCTCATGTATATCAGTCAACCCTTCCAACGGCAACTCAAACATTCCAGCAAACAATTCTTCTGAAAAAGCAACTGGTTTCCTTTGAACTGTACTAACAACCTTACCATCCCTGACTGAAGCGTTGTGGAAGAACTCCACCAGAGCAGCTTCGTAAATGGCTGAGGAACATCCCAAAAACCCGCTGAGTCCAGAACACACAAGGGCTTCGAACATAGAAACCATCCCCTCGTGTTCCATTCCTATTACTGAGTCAAAGTAGACCTGAATAGCGTTGTTGATAAGTGGAGATGCCATTGCTGATAGGTTGAGTTATAAAGAATACGCTGAAGAAAAGATTATCTGCGAGCAGGAAGCACTGGAGAGCAATAGAGTATTTTGCGCAAAGTAAGGGTTAGTGAAATCTAAACGACATAATATAAATAAGGGAAGTGAATCGGAAGATGAAACGATACATGTTACCATGTGGATGTGACGTTTCGCATGATGACAACACGTTTCAATCATCCGATGGCGCGATAAAGATTTGGAAAAGAGTTTAGAAATCATTTTGGAAAATATTTTCGAAATCATTTTGAGTTTTAACCGCAAGGGGTAAAAAGTGAAAAACAAGCGCCATTTTCTTAACGCGTCACATCCTTAAGATCTATTTGATATGCCAGTTGGGTAATACCAGATCTGACCACTTATAAGCATCAGCTGTATATACGCGAAATCTGAATGGATTCAGATCTCACGCATTCAGCTGACTTAGCACTTATTAATTCAGATCTGTTGTTCCCCCTAAAGCTGAGGTCCTCACAAATCTGAAGGTATACCAGATCTAAAAAGTCCACGTTGTTCCCCCTGAACAGTAGACTCGAATATGAAGTAAACGAAAGCTGTTCAACCTGCAATTGTTAGCACAGAAATAAATCCAGATCTCACGCATTCAGCTGACTTAGCACTTATTAATTCAGATCTGTTGTTCCCCCTAAAGCTGAGGTCCTCACAAATCTGAAGGTATACCAGATCTAAAAAGTCCACGTTGTTCCCCCTGAACAGTAGACTCGAATATGAAGTAAACGAAAGCTGTTCAACCTGCAATTGTTAGCACAGAAATAAATCAAGGCAATTCTAAGAGACCAAGAATATTTCGAAAGTAAAAGAACTTAGCGTTCTGTAGGGGTTTAGTGAAGATATCAGCAACTTGCTGATCTGTAGGCACATTCCAGCCGGAAGTCCTTCTTGAGCACGTGATCTCTTATAAAGTGATGCCTAATGTTATGCTTTGTTCTTGAGTGCAGCACATGATTATGGGTGATCGCGATGGCACTGGTGTTGTCACAGAGAATAGGCGCTTCACAAGAATCAATGCCGTAGTCCTTGAGCTGGTGTTGAATCCATAAGATCTGAGCACAGCAGCTTCCAGCCGCGAGTTACTCCGCTTCAGATGTGGATGTGGCAATTGAGGTCTGCTTCTTACTGAACCAGGAAATCAATCGATCTCCTAAGAATTGACAAGTCCCACTTGTTCTTCGCCGATCAATCCTGCATCCTGTGTAGTCTGCATCATTATAACCGATTAGTTGAAAGCTTGAGTCTTTGGGATACCAAAGACCCACATTGGAATTTCCTTTTAAATATTTTAAAATTCTTTTGACTGAAATATAACGCGATTGTTTAGGCTCTGCTTGAAATCCAGCACACATACAGACAGCAAACATGGTGTCTGGTCTGCTAGCAGTTAGGTAAAGCAAAGAGCCAATTATACCATGATACAAAGATACCTCTATGGCAGTTCCAGATTCGTCTTTATCTAACTTTATAGAAGCACTCATTGGGGTAGCTGCTGCTGAACAGTTGTCCATGCCAAATTTCTTCAGCATTTCTTTCGTGTTTTTTGCTTAATTAATAAAAATTCCATTCTCAAGCTGTCTCACTTGTAATCCCAGAAAGAATGTCAGCTCGCCCATCATGCTCATCTCGAACTTGTCCTGCATCAACTTAGAAAATTTCTGGCATAGCTTGGGGTTAGTTGACCCAAAAATAATATCGTCAACATATATCTGTACTAGCAGGATATGATCAGATTTAACAAATTTAAATAAAGTCTTGTCGACAGTGCCTATTGTGAAATCATGCTCGATAAGAAATTTGGAAAGTGTATCATACCAAGCTCTGGGTGCTTGATTCAATCCATATAGAGCTTTATCCAGTTTGTAAACGTGATCTGGATGTGTATGATTAACGAAGCCAAGAGGTTGTGCAACATACACTTCCTCTGTAAGATGCCATTTAGAAAGACACTCTTCACATCCATTTGAAAGACTTTAAAGTCTTTATATGCAGCATATGCAAGAAACATGAGAATGGATTCTAATCTAACTACTGGTGCAAAGGTCTCATCAAAGTCTATGCCTTCCATTTGTCTAAATCCTTGTGCTACCAATCTAACTTTGTTTCTTACAACTACGCCATCTTCATTCAGCTTGTTCCTAAAGACCCATTTAGTTCCTATCACTGAGTGGTTAGAAGGTCTAGGAACTAGTTTCCATACATTATTTCTTGTAAATTGGCTAAGTTCTTCTTGCATTGCATCTATCCAGCTCGGGTCAGCTAAGGCTTCCTCTATCTGCTGGTTCTATATGTGAAATGAATACTGAATCAAAGTGATCATGCATGAGCTAGCTTTGTATGCGAACAGGAGAGTGAATGTTACCTATGATCTGCTCGGGTGGATGATTTCTATTCCACCGAAGATCAAATCTGATTGGATTTGCTCCTTGTTCAGTTTGGATGTTCGATTTGTTGGCTTGATCTGGATTGTCTGTCACCAATTGATAAGGGCTTTTTGTTCCAGATTTGGATCAGATACCAAAGGATGTACTGTAGGATCTGCTTGCGTATCCACTTGAGTAGTGGTTGGTCCAACATCCGCAACTGGCACACTAGATGAGATCTGTTCCTGCCCAGGGTCAACGTTAGTCAAATCAATGACTACTGGGTTACCTGCAAGATCTGCTTGTGCGTTATCTTGTTGTGTGTCCAGATCTGGTTGGGAATTAGCTGAATGTCTTTGTTGTGGCACGTCGTCATCTGATTCATCAAGACTGGTTGATTCCAGGCGTGAACACAACTCATGTAAGCTCGCAGCTGAATTTGATCGAAAGTTGTTTTCGTCAAACACCACATGTGCTGATTCTTCGACCGTCAGACTTTGATTGTTAAACACTCTATAGGCTTTGCTCACAGCTGAATATCCGAGAAAAAATCCTGCATCAGATTTGGCATCGAAATCTGTTAGGTGCTTTTTATCGTTATTATGAATGAAACATCTGCACCCAAACACCCTGAAATAGGATATATCAGGTTTTTTGCCACTCCAGATCTCATATGGGGTAATTCCATGGGTCTTGTTAATCATAGATCTGTTCTGAGTGTAGCAAGCTGTGTTAACTGCTTCTGCCCAGAATTTCTGTGAAATACCGGAATAAACAATCATAGATCGAGCAGCTTCTTTTAAAGTACGATTTCTCCTCTCAGCTATCCCGTCTGCTGAGGAGTTCTCGCTGCTGAAAGCTCATGTTTTATCCCAATTTCTTCCAGATAAGAGGATAGTTTGTAATTTAAAAACTCAGTTCCTCTATCAGATCTTACCCGGTTGACATTACAAGATTTTTCATTTTCAAACGTTTCAAAAGCTTAATCAGCTGGTCAGCAGTTTCAGATTTTGATTTTAAAAACAACATCCATGTAAATTTTGTAAAATCATCAACAACGACAAGGGTTTAATTCGTTCTCCCTAAGCTGGTTACGGGTATTGGACCAAAAAGATCCATATGTAAAAGCTCCAAGCTTCGGGAAGAACGTTGAGCATTTTTCTTTTTGAAAGTAGATCGAATCTTCTTACCCAGCTGACATGCTGCACAAATCTTGTCTTTTGAAAAATTTATTTTGGGCATGCCAGAAACCAATTCAAGCTTACTCAATTTGGCAAGAGTTTTAAAGTTCAGATGATTCATTCTCTGGTGCCACAGCCAGCTCTTTCAAGAGTCAGATGCTTGGAAAATCTGTTCAGATCCCATCTGCTCTGACCAATTGATAATGTAGATATTCCCCGATATTTTGCCTACCAAGCAGTCAGACCATCTGGATTCTGAACTGTGCATGTGTGCTTTTGAAAGTTAACTGTATAACCATTGTCACACAACTGACTTATACTAATTAAATTTTAGCACAAATTCTCAACGACAAGAATATCAGATATTGTAATGTTACCATAGGTAAGCTTACCCTTACCCACAGTGTTATCGTGAGAGTTATCACCAAACACAATCTTAGATCCTTTGTGCGGTGTCAAATCTGATAGTAGCTTTGGATTTCCAGTCATGTGTTGTGAACAGCCACTATCCAGGTACCAGATGATTGATTCTTCTCCAGCTTTGTACCTGTTACCCTGCAATCATGAAAAAAAATTTTGGTACCCAATTTTAATTAGGTCCAGATCGGATTACCCCTTTCGGGACCCATACTTGAATTACTTTAACATTCTTCCCAGTATGTGAGTCTATAAGGGTATGTGCAGAGATGTTGTGAAATCTGTTGAGTTTTGGCTTAGTATGTGGACCATTCAGATCTCGTTGGGGCTGAACCTTTACCCACACAGATTTGACCTTCTTAGAACCACGCCTGGACTGGTTGGGAACAGACGACTTAGAACCAACTTTCACCTTATCTTTCTCAAGTCTGTTCTTTAGCCAGCTTGGCTTGGAGTTCTCAGGTCTGATATATCCGATACCAGCTTTGCCTTTTTGGTTCAGTTGCCCAGAGGTCTGATCATCATACTTCACCGACTCATAAGCATTGTGTATCACACTGGCTTTGACAAAATTCATCGTTTTGAACTTCTCATATGCCAGATCTGATTGAGTACTTGTTCCCTCAGAGCTGCTTTCTCCAACGTTGAAACCCAAACCAGATTTTTCGTTCAGTGGCTTTTGAGTCTCATGCATCTTGCTCAAGGAAACGGAAGACCTGGTACAGGTAATTTCGAGGACGAAATTTCAATAAGGAGGGTAGAGTTGTAACGCCCCAAAATCCATAGGACCACATTTATGCATTCTATTAATTATATGGGCCAATTGGCAATTTTGAATATTATGTATCTGCTGAATTGTTGATTTCAGCAGGTAATGGTGCGCTGCGGCTGGTTCCCGCAGGGAACTCCAAAGAGCAATGCACAAGTTGGTTTGAAATGGATTGTAAAATGTTTTAAGGAGGTAAAATGATTTCTTTTGAAAAGGGTTTGGTGTTTTATAAATTAAAATACTATGGAGGGAATTTTACTAACTTTTAGTAGTGTGTCATGCTTGATTTCACAAGTAGCTTGCCACTAATCCCTTTCATATAAATACTTGTTTCTAAAGTAAGATTTGTATCATTTGCAAAGAAAAGTTTTAAAGTGTTCTTTAAAGAAATTTCCAAGAGAATTTGTGTGTTGCTCAAAAGGGAGGATTCTGCAGGAACTAGCTGTGGTTGCAAAGCTTCAAATCAAGGCACGTAAAAGCTGATCTTTTCTACACCATTTGAAGTATATATTGTGTTTTATTGGATCTGCGTGCCTGTATGTTATGGATATATTTAAAGTTCATGTTTGAAATGATTTAGACATGAAAAGGAAAGAAAGATGGGTTCGAAAAATGATGTTTTGATGTTTATAATGCTTCCAGTATGTTTTTCAGAAAGTTTATGAAGTTTTATATAAACTGAGGATTTGAATTCATTTCCAGAAATGTTAGGAAAGTTCTTCTTGATGTAGCTGTAATATTAGAATTTGATAACTGTGTAATTGGTAGTTGCTGGTCGAATCATTGGTATGGTTTGATAGGCAACAACTGATGGCATCGTTGTTGTTTTGATATTACAGATGAAGAGTTATGTATTCAGCAGCTGTATCTACTTGTTAAGATTCAGCAGCTGTGTAGTTTTAGCGTTTATGAATGTTCTTCCAGTAGTTGAAATGTCGAAATTTGATGATTTTGTAATCAGTAGTTGTTAGTTGAATCAGTATAAAGTCTGATTTAATAAGCAACGGCTGGTAGCGAAATCATTGTTTAGACATTGCAAGTGCTTTCGTAAATTCAGCAGATGCACTGTTCATCAGCAGATGCGTCTTCCTTTATTTAGTATCAGCAGTTGCCTTCCTTTGATAAGGAATCAGCAGCTGCATTGTGCTTTTAAATTCAGCAGTTGCTATAATTTTAAGTACTGTTCATTTCAGCTGGTATTAGTCTTGCGACTGGTACTATTCACTCATATAATCGTGTTAGCACTTTTCCTTGCGACTGATTGATGTGCTAACGACGTCGTGCAGGGCAACAGGTACAAGGCTGGAGATGAGTCAATCATATGGTACCTTGATAGTGGGTGTGCACGTCACATGACTGGAAACCCAAAGCTATATCAGATGTGAGACCTCACAAAGGAGCTAAAATCGTTTTTGGTGATAACTCACATTGTGAAAACCCAAAAAAAAAAAATAATACAGATCTCTTCCAGTCAAACAAATATCTCTCGGTCAAACAGATTTCTCCCGGTCCACGTTACTGTGCAACGAGCGAACACAGTTGGAGCAGCTGTTGGGAGAGAGATCTGTTAATGTTGGCGCGCGGGTGCGCGAAGATGCCACGTGTTAGTCAACAATTCTGGATTTGACTAAAGAGGTAGAGATCTGGTTGAGCAGCGATGAACGCTAGTAGCTGTTCAGATTTGAGACAACGCGACGTCGTTTCGCGGTAGTAAGTGGGAACCCTGATGCGACGTCGTTTGCCGTTGTGCGAGGAGAGATCTGATTTACAACAGGCGTCGTCATTTTGTTTAGTGGCGCGACGTCGTTTGCCGTTGTGCAAAGGAGGAAGAGAGATCTGATGTGCAACATCTGAGCCAGATACGTGTCATCGCTAAAGCCAGATTCGAGAGACCTCTGCCTTAGCGAGGGATCTGATCAGTGGCGACGCAGAATTCAGATCTCACGACGTTCAGACTTCACGACGCAGAATCAGACTTCACGACGTGCTTTGAAATTCAGATTTGTCTAGAGCGAGTGAAGCATCCAGATTTGTGACGGGTCCTGCGCGACGTCTTTTGGGATTAGTAAAATCTATTTTTAGCATAGCGTTATATCTACCGCGCATTTCTTATATGTTGGGAAACTAGATTTCTCCGACCGCAACCAGATGTCTCCAAATTCAGATGTCTCCATGAAAATTCAGATTTGAAAAAGAAAATTCAGATTTTTGGCTCACGAATTCCAGCCGTTTCTGCACGCATACAGGCCAGATTTCACCATTGTAACCGTCGAGTTAGGAGGATTAATGGCCAATAAACCTCTTAATTCCAGGGCTTAAATCTTGCGCTTGTAATAGTCGATGTAATGAACGTGAAATCAGGGATTTAAGGCTCTTAAATGACAGACGCTCGATTTCCCCTCCGCTACACCTATAAATACCAGGCAGGACCTCATATTTCCCACACCATTTCGAAATTCTCAGTAAGAAAAGCAACGAGCTCTCACGCTGAAGTCCTGCAGAAACGACATCAGATTTCATAGTTGAAATCCTGCGCAAGTTACAACCCAGCGATGTACGAATTTCGCCAGAATTCGTGCACCAGATTTTTTTTAAAGGGTTGAAGATCCTAGATTCAGCTGACGGAGTCGTGCAGGAATGTTCAGCCCTTTAAAAAAATTTGGTGCACGAAGTCTGGCGAAATTCGTACAGCGCTGGGTTGTAACTTGCGCAGGATTTCAACTATGAAATCTGATGTCGTTTCTGCAGGACTTCAGCGTGAGAGCTCGTTGCTTTTCTTACTGATAATTTCGAAATGGTGTGGGAAATCTGAGGTCCTGCCTGGTATTTATAGGTGTAGCGGAGGGGAAATCGAGCGTCTGTCATTTAAGGGCCTTAAATCCCTGATTTCACGTTCATTACATCGACTGTTACAAGCGCAAGATTTAAGCCCTGGAATTAAGAGGTTTAGTTGGCCATTAATCCTCTTAACTCGACGGTTACAATGGTGAAATCTGACCTGTATGCGTGCAGAAACGGCTGGAATTCGTGAGCCAAAAATCTGAATTTTCGTTGTCAAATCTGAATTTTCGTGGAGACATCTGGATTTGGAGACATCTGGTTGCGGTCGGAGAAATCTGGTTTCCCAACATATAAGAAATGCACGCTAGGTATAACGCTATGCTAAAAACAGATTTCTACTAATCCCAAACGACGTCACGCAGGACCCGTCACAAATCTGGATGCTTCACTCGCTCGAGAGAAATCTGAATTGCACAGCGCGTCGTGAAGTCTGATTCTGCGTCGTGAAGTCTGAACATCGTGAGAACTGAATTCTACGTCGCCACTGATCAGATCCCTCGCTAAGGCAGAGGTCTCTCGAATCTGGCTTTAGCGATGACACGTATCTGGCTCAGATGTTGCACATCAGATCTCTCTTCCTCCTTTGCACAACGGCAAACGACGTCGCGCCACTAAACAAAATGACGACGCCTGTTGTAAATCAGATCTCTCCTCGCACAACGGCAAACGACGTCGCATCAGGGTTCCCACTTACTACCGCGAAACGACGTCGCGTTGTCTCAAATCTGAACAGCTACTAGCGTTCATCGCTGCTCAACCAGATCTATACCTCTTTAGTCAAGTCCAGAATTTTTTACTAACACGTGGCATATTCGCGCACCCGTGCGCCAACGTTAACAGATCTCTTTCTCAACAGCTGCTCCAACTGTGTTCGCTCGTTGCACAGTAACGTGGACCGGGAGAAATCTGTTTGACCGGGAGAGATCTGTTTGACCGGAAGAGATCTGTATTTTTTTTTTGGGTTTTCACACCCTAGAGGTTGAATCACTAGGCGGAAATAGATTTTTTCTGACATTCATTGATGATGCTTCTCGAAATGCGTGGGTCTATTTCCTGAAGACAAAGGACCGGGTATTTGAATACTTCAAAATGTTTCATGTCACAGTAGAACGTGAAACTGGGAAGAAATTGAAGTGTCTCCAATCAGATAATGGAGGCGAATACACTTCCAAGGTGTTCGATGCGTATTGCAAAATATATGGTATTCGACATGAGAAGACGGTCCCACGAACCCCTCAGCACAACGGTGTAGCAGAAAGAATGAACCGAACAATCATGGAACGTGTTCGGAGCATGCTCAGTATGGCTAAACTGCCAAAGCCATTCTGGGGAGAAACAGTCAGAGCTGCTTGTTACCTTATCAACAGATCACCATCAGTACCACTGAATTTTGAAGTTCCAGAGAAATTGTGGTCTGGAAAGGATCCATCATACTCCCACTTAAGAGTGTTTGGGTGTTTAGCGTACGCACATGTATCCAAGGAGCTCAGACAGAAGCTCGATGCAAGGACCACTCCATGCATTTTCGTTGGCTATGGAGATGAAGAATTTGGATACAGATTATGGGATCCAAAGGAGAAGAAGGTGATCAGAAGCAGGGATGTTGTTTTCCATGAAAGCCAGACAATAGAAGACATTGAAAAGCCCAGAATATCTCAGAAGTCAAAAGTTGGTGCTCAAAATTCAGATGCAGCACTAAACCCGTTCATGAGAGACGATGATATAGTGCCAGAAGATATACCAGAAGCAGAAGCTGAGGAAGAATGGGGTATTGAGCAGGGGGAGCCACAACCCGCTCCGCCTCCATCACAAGGCCCAGATGATGGTGAATCTTCTCAGACTATTCCAGAAGTTCGTAGGTCTGAACGAGGTCGGATTCCATCCAGAAGATATTCAGAATCCGAGTACCTTCTGCTTACTGAAGATGGAGAACCGGAGAGTTTCCAAGAAGCAGTATCTCATAAGAATAAAGAAAAATGGCTGCTAGCAATGCAAGACGGGATGGAATCTCTGCAGAAGAATCATACTTATGAGATCGTAGAACTTCCAAAAGGGAAAGAGACACTAAGAAATAAATGGGTATTCAAGCTCAAGAAAGATGTCAGCGGAAAAGTGATGAAATACAAAGCACGATTGGTAGTCAAAGGATTTCAGCAGAAGAAGGGAATCGACTTTGATGAGATTTTTTCACCGATAGTCAAAATGACTTCAATCAGAGTTATACTTGGATTAGTCGCAAGTATGAACTTGGAGCTTGAACAGATGGACGTGAAGACGGCGTTTCTTCATGGAGATTTGGAAGAAGAAATCTATATGGAGCAGCCAGCCAGAAGGTTTTGAGGTTTCAGGTGATAACCTCGTTTGCAAACTTAAGAAAAGCTTGTACGGTCTAAAACAGGCACAAAGGCAGTGGTACAAGAAGTTTGACTCATGCATGGCAAGTCAAGGCTACAAGAAAACTGTTGCAGATGAGTGTTCTACATTCAGAGATGTTCAGACGGGAGTTTCGTTGCTCTTCTACTTTATGTAGATGATATCTTGATCGCAGGAAAAGATGCAATGGAGATTAATCAGCTGAAGAAGGAATTGTCCAGGTCTTTTGACATGAAAGACTTAGGATCGGCTCAACAGATTTTGGAAATGCAGATTGTTCGAGAAAGAAACAACCGACGATTATGGTTCTCAGGAGAAGTATCGAACGAGTGCTTGAAATGTTCAATATGAACAACGCCACCAGTCAACATTCCACTCGTCAATCATTTCAATTTGAGCAAGAGTACATGCCCTTCATCCAAGTTAGAGATCGGGGAAATGTCATCAGTACAGTATTCTTCACCAGTTGGAAGTCTGATGTATGCAATGGTGTGTACAAGGCCAGATATTGCTCATGCAGTGGGAATGGTGAGTCGTTTCTCTCCAACCCCGGGAAGGAGCATTGGGAGGCGGTAAAGTGGATTCTCAGGTATCTAAAGGGTACTACAAAATTATGTCTTTGTTACGGGGAAACTGATCCAATCTTGAAGGGCTATACAGATGCAGATATGGCCGAAGATATTGATAGTAGAAAATCTACTTCAGGATTTATCTACACTTTTTCAAGGGGAGCTGTCTCATGGCAATCACGATTGCAGAAGTGTGTTGCTTTATCCACGACAGAAGCAGAGTATATTGCTGCCGCTGAAGCTGGGAAAGAAATGTTGTGGCTAAAGCGATATCTCCAAGAATTTGGAATCAAGCAAAATGATTACAATGTACATTGTGACAGTCAGAGTGCTCTAGATTTGAGCAAGAACTCCATGTACCATTCCCGTACAAAGCATATTGATATTCGATATCATTGGATACGCGAAGTTATGGATTGACAACTGTTGAGACTAGTCAAGATTCATACGAAGGAGAATCCAGCAGATATGTTGACAAAGGTGGTAACTCGAGAAAAGTTGGAGCTATGCAGAGACATAGCAGGGATGCTTGCTCCAGATATGGCCGAAGGGGGAGAATTGAAGAGTAGAATTCAATTTGTTCAACCATGATTTAGAAACCACCAAATTTGAATTCAAGCCTCCAATTGATTTTCACAACACCTAAAGATCACAACAGGTTTAATCTAGCCTGTGGTCAGATCTAAAACAGAATTCAGAAAATTATCTCACAGACAATCCAATTTTGTTTGTTTTCAATTCTAACAATAAAATAAAACAAAAAATGAACAATCGAAATGAATATCGTGTTTGAATCAAAATTTCCATGTTTGGTTCGGGAAGGGACTAAGAAAGTTTTCAACTGCCTTGAATTGTAATTGATTTTAGGTAAGTAATTTATTAGATAATCGACAATAGAGTGTCCTATATATCGTTGCATAGTATTCAAATCTCAGAAAAACTGTGTGAGGAGGGCCATTGAACAACTAAAAAAGGCCGGGGCCCATTTATGGAAAGTGGAAGTGGAAGCCAATGTTGGGCGAATGCATGAATTAGATAGTAGAAAGAACTTTTAGATAACAAGCGACCACCCCTCTCGTCATTATAAATAAAATTATGGAATAGCAAAATATATAGTATAAAACATAAAAATATAAAATTCAAATTATCAACAAAATAGTATTTCATATATGAATGATTTAAAACTTATTGTTACATATAATTTTTACACAATCTCGAAATCTTTTTACACTAACTACGAAACACCAAGAACACACATAAAAGACTAATTTACACGCAAATACATTTACAGCATATGCACACTTTCTTACGTTATCATTGTCATTTACTATAATCAAGTTAAAGCTAAGCAAAAGGATACAGTTTTCTTTTTCTTTTTCTATAATCCATTTTGGTCAGTGGATTATGGAAAAGCATTCAGTCATTATCTCGAAATTAATTGACAGTCAGAAAGCCACATACGTGCAAGGATTATCCCGTTCGTGATAAAGGCGGTGGAGGAAATTGTAAGTTTTGAATATTTATATACCTTAGCTATCATTATTATCTGTCGCTTGGCATGAACTGTGACTATATGTATCAATATTAACACAGAACTAAAAATTCGATAAAATGGTCTCTCATTATAATTCTTTCGATACTATAAACGGATATAGTTCAATAAAGATGAATATCATGTAATTTTCTAGTATTATTTTTTATTTAAAACAATATACAATGCAACAAAAGTAGATGCATTATACTCATCATTTATTGTAATCCCGCGAACCACGCACATAATTTTATCTGTTTAGTATTGATGTTTCGCATCATACATTTCCAATGATGTTAGCCGTTAGATTAGAAGGGGGATATACAAAGACAAAAATCATAAACTCTGTTGTGATTCAATGAATCATTTGGGTGTTGTGAAAGTAAATCTGAGAGAAAACAAACTTCTATTGCTCACAATAATAGATTACACGAGATTTCCAAACTTCAAAAGAACAAAAACTCTCAAAAACTCAAAACTCTCACCATTCAAGGGGATGATGCTTCACTCACAAGGGATGATATACAACTGAAATTAAAACCTCTATTTATAGAAGGTTAGAGAAGTATGAACGGTCGGAAATTGTACAGTGGATGGCCATCAATCTTTGATAAAATTGATGCTTGATTTTCAAATATTGTGTCTTCTGGATCATGGTTAAAAACTTTGAATTGTATTCTTCAAACTCAACCTCTAAATTCAGAACTGGTGATGATGATCTATCCATAACCAATGAGGAGATTGAATTACTCGGTGTGGATCCATATTCATGTTGTGGCCATATATATCATATATTTTTCACCATATTCAAAGAGAAGATTAATGTAAAGTCACCATGCTGGTGGAAGGTAATAACTCATAACATGGAAAATTTCGTTCGTCCGAGCTGGGGCACATTGATATAAAAATAATAAATTGAAAAATAAATGAACGTCGATATTTTAGGTGAAAATCCCTAAAAGTTATTAGGGTAAAAAATATCACGGCAAGATGAAAGAATCCACTATAATATTTTGAAAGGTACACAATCGTACTGTGTTTCCAAATAGACAAATACTATCTTAATACATGAGAAATATATATCTCAAATATTATAGAACAGACTCAAATATTTATGAATTGATGAGATATAATAAATACCAAGACATATTTAAACTAACACTAATCCCAGAATTTCTATAAAAATAATTTTAGGATTATTTTAAAGCTCACCTTTATCATCCCCGATCTACTTCCTACGACTCCTTATCGAATATTCACTTGAAACATCATAAACATCAAAAAACACATATAAATATCATAAATAAAAATATAGTTAGATATTCTTAACTTATTATTTATACCATTTAAACATATATATTCATGCTCGTGGTTTATGTTTCGGATTTCGAATACTACTCTGCCAAAATATTTTGATAATATTAGAATCATCTATCATGGTTATTGTTGCTTCCTTTAAGTTCTAAGCGTTTTATTGTCTCCGTTTCTTCTTATCCTATCTATCATAGCCATTTTTCTTATTTTAAGCATTTTAAATTTTGTATAAGATCGATGCCGTAAATAACACCTACTATCACGAGAGTGTTTCCCATAAACTCATTACTGGTATTGATCTGAATAGATCCATATGCAGCAATTTTAAGCATTTGGTGGAAGATTTACGTCATTTATTTTAAAAGTAGAGGTCACTTAATGCTTGAACTAACTGACATGCAGCGCAGACTCTTTGATAAAATCAATTTTGGATAAGCCAATCACCAAGTTCTACTTACCCAAATTGATAAGATTTGAAATTCAGATGATTAAAACGCTTGTGCCAAAAGCAATGCTTATTTCACTATTTTGCATAAAGAGACGTTTAGGACTAGACAGACTATCATTTTCCTAATTCACTTTGGAAGTGTTTAAAACTCTAATACCGGTAGTATGACAATACCAAGTTCATTTTTTCCGTGCATGTGTATTTATGAAATTCTACTGAAAATCTTTTATCACATAATTCACTAATGATAACATATATTTTCAACAAACATGACATCTTTAATAATGACATTGCCGTTAGTAATCTTATCCTTAACCACGGTCTTATCCCTCGAGTTGTCGTAGGTCTTGCATTTATATAAATTCTTACAAGAAGATGGTATCTCCCTGCAGATGATACCCCTATCTGTATGCCTACATATCTGAGTCCAGCATAGCTTGAGAACCCGATCCTAGAGACATTAAGGTGGAGAATCAACTCAGAAGAAATCTAGTGTTATAGGACTTGGTTATTTCTTACTTATTCATTTATTACATTTTTTGGTTATTCTTTCATTATTTTATCATATGAATCAGATATTTGCGTGTTCAAACTCTCTAAACGTATTATTCACAACCCATACGTAATTTCAACTTAATATAAAGACTGTTTCACTTCCCAAGAATCATATTTTTCTAACAATTTGTTCACTTTTAAAAATTATAAGTACACGACTCACTTATTTGATTTCTCTGCAACAAGATTTTATCTTCACATCAAAGAAAAACTTCAATGTTTCCTTCTTCGTCTACCACTGTTCATGTAACGACCATATTTTTTGAATTTCAATTACAATAAACTGAAGGGTGCGAATTGAAAGAGATTCAAAATTTATCTAGTCGAACGACAAAGTAACCAACTAATTTGAGCTAAATTGCACACATATATAAAATTTCAGATCAGGACTCGAAGGAAAATAGCTCAGGGCTTATAGAATATGCAGAAACCGGATATAACATTTCAAAATAAATCGCTCAAGTATATGAAATAAATGATACAAATTCATTACGAACTGAATTAACTCAAAACCGAACTGAACAAAAGCTATGAATTTTGGCTAGCGTGAAAACGCGGGTTCCACGATAAACACCCCCGATTTGATCCAGCTCGCACCAACCAGCAACCTCTAAACCTGATCACCTGCACTTAGGAAAACTAATGAGCCTAGAGACTCAGCAAGTAAATCTAGAAATAACAAAGGCGGGCAGTACAGGCATCAAAATAACTTTAAACTGATAAGCTAAAAACTTATATGCTTGAAGGCTGAACAACTGTAAACTATAATCGAAGAAAATGGAACGAAGAATCAAACTTGAATTTACAGTATTAGTCCAGAGTAGACCTAAACTGAATCAGCTCAACTCGGAGAATCAAACAGATCAAGAGCGTAAATCAGCTCAGAATACAAAATCAGATCCGGTTGTTTGGTCAACTCATATTAGGAAAAGTCAACACAACTTAAACGAGCAGATTATATTACAATGGTCAAACAAAGTCAACTCAGATCGAGCAATGAAATTATATCGCGAATTCAGAATAGCTCAAGAAGAAATAGATCGCGACTTAAAATCAGCTCGGAACAATAATCAGATCATGCAGAAAAATAATCAGATCGTGAAATTAGCTCAACATTGAATAACAGCTTAGAAGATTTTCTTAGTCTGAAACAACCGAAAATATCTAAGGAAACATTCCAAAAACAAAAACACGTAAGCTGCTTGTAAGCTACTTGCAGAACCTCCCAAAAAATGTAAGAAGAAATTGACTCAAACATCGTAAAACATCTTCAAACAACTTTTCTGAATCAAAACTCCAACAAACTAATACTTCCTCAAGAAATCATCATAAACTCAACTTCGTGTTTGAAAAACTTCAAAAACATTTCTCAAACCTTTAAAACTAACACAAGCATGCAAGAGGAAATCAATATATGTTTTTTCCAAAAGTGCAGCAAGAAACAGAGTTTTCTTGCATCCACTGATGAACACAGCTAACAGAAATTCTCCTATGTTGAATCACTTACAAGCGCGATCCAAAAATCACTTTGAAAGAGTTGGAGTTTCGGTCGGTTAGTTGAGAGCTCTTCACCACTTTAAAAATGAAAATTTTTTGAAAGAGTTTGATTGTGGTTGTGAGAAGTGACGATACGTGTATATAAATGAAAACATGAAGCATGAGCTCACCATTTTAAAATACTTTTAAAAGTACAGCTTTGTACATAAGCCGACACATATCCAACCGAGTTTAAAATAGCTTGAACTGTGCTTGTTAGTATTCGACCGGCCAACTCCTGCGAACCGGGTCCTGGTCTAAATCTGAAATTCAACTCAGACGAAAGCTGAATTACTGAATTAAAGTTGAAGAAGGGTATTGAAATTAGCAAATGAAACCCTTTGAAAAATTAGATCTATCATTGTAGATTTATGAATTTCCTGGGCGTGACAGTTCATCTTCCCTTGTTCCTCTTCACAACCAATGCATATATTCCCCATAAAATACTTCCAATATTACTCGCACTATCAGCTGAGGGCCTTGAGTTCGTATCTAAAATCTTCTAAGGGTGTGGTAGTCCAGGCCGAACTCAGATGACTATCCCCGGTGGAGGACCAAGCAATTATTTCAGAAGTTCTATACCAAGGCAGATTTCTTTGGACAGACGATGAAAGAAGCATATCCACCATCGACCAGGGTCAGAGGATGAGCATATTGGAGGAGACAAGTGCTGGATTACATAAGAAGGATAGCATCAGCTACACTAGAGCACATAGTCTCGACGTGGTTTCTAGAAGATACTGTGAGCCAAGATGGAAATAGTATTGATTGTAAGGTCTCCATCAATACATCAGCACTCAGACAGGAGGTTCCTTGTTAAGCTTTTCAATGCACCTCATTTGGTGCTAACCAAGTGGAAATCCCAACTTGAAACATAGGCAGTAATCATGATTCATATTAAATAAACTGTATTTGAAATCAGTAGTAATCCACATAATATAACAGTTTAAACAAGCCTTTTCCAAAAAAACATTGAAAAAGAAGAAGAAACATCTAAAAACATAATTTTGTTTTTTAAATATATATACTAAAATAAAAAACTCTAAATTATATTTTCATGATAATCAGGTCGTGTCGGGTCCGATGAGTGCGTATTTAATTCTCGCTCTCTTTCCTGGTATAAATCGAGAGGGGAAACATCCGGAAAGTCTGGTTGGATACATATATATAATGTATGTATATCTTTGTATGTATACCTTTGTATGTATATCTTGTGTATATATGCACCAGGCTGACGTGGCACTTCCTGGTGCTGCCACGTCAGCCTGGTGCCCACCATATCAAATTTGTATATATATATATACCTTGTATACACATATGTGTATATGTATATACAAACGGATGAGCTCCAGGTTGGTAAACGTTAGACCTTTACTCATTGTCATCTTTATAGTTAAAATACGATTTCTTAAATTTTGTTCAATGCCCTCGAACGGTGGTGTAACAACCAAAACGCAAAAAATATTAATTAAAAATAAAAACGAAGTGTGTAGATACACAACCTATTTAAAATTAATAAATGATATTCTAGATTTTTTTTCCAAACATCAACGATCTTACGAATCTATTTTATGATATAAATCTCATGTGGATATCATCCATAGAAAAAATTAGTTTTGATCTCAAAAGTGTAAAACCACTTTGTTAACTGGATTGATCTTCCTTTATAAGATACCTACTCGATCTCTTAGAAACTCGAGTGTAAAACCTGGTAAATAGGGTTGGAGTTGTCAAATCTGGATAGGCCAAACTGCATTAAATATACTATCACATTGGTAAATCTTTTTTACAGTTATCGGCTTATATTAAAACAAGAGTGATATCACAACTAACAAAAAAGAAAAGAAAGAAGGAAAAAAAAACGAGAGAACAATACTGTAACTTGAGAAGTTGGTAAAATATAACAAATAAGCGATAAATAAAAATTTCCAAAAAGGAACAGAGAGAGAGAGAGAGGATTGACGGAGATACCATGAAACATGGATGAGTTGGATTGTCATTTCCCCGACCAATCAAAATGGGCTTTCACACATTTGTATGATTTTATGTCATCAACTAATCAATGTTTTCGCCCATTGAAGACCGGCAATGAATGAGGCTTCCGAAAAGATTGATCTTGGATTCGAGTCTATCAAATTATATGCGACTCAAATACAGAAGCTGCTTGTTTATTACGACAACAACAGTCATTTTGATTTCATCAAATTATTCAAGCAATTGAAATAATTTGAATTGCATTTCCTCCAAGAAAACCAATATGGATGGAATACCGTGAAACATACTCCAAATATTTATTTATTTTTTAAAACAAATATTATTTTTAATTTAATCTGAATATAAATAAATAAAATAATATTTGTTTAAAAAAAACAAAAAAAAAATACTGCAGCGCAGCAATTTAAATGAGCGTCAGCCAGTTTTTTTTGGTTTTTCATTTTTTTTATTTTTTTTTAAATTTAATTAAATAAAACTAAACTGCAGCGTCCTCTACTGTGACGCCCAAACCCACGGGTCACGAAATAAAATTTTAGAATAAAATGAAGGGCTGAAAGACAATTTGTTATAAGCTGTATTCCTTATAACTTAGAAAAATAATGAAACACAAACACAAGATGACAGGCGAGTACATAAGCGGCGCCAACTACTGAAAATTTACGGAAAACAGATTCTATTATATATTGCAATTGCGGTTTTACAACAGCTGTCATTCTACCTGAATTACTACTGTTGTAACTGATTTAATAGAGACGTCTAAAAATGAAAGACTACATCAGCTATGACACGGAAAATCTACTGAAAATTTACGGAAAACAGATTCTATTATATATTGCAATTGCGGTTTTACAACAGCTGTCATTCTACCTGAATTACTACTGTTGTAACTGATTTAATAGAGACGTCTAAAAATGAAAGACTACATCAGCTATGACACGGAAAATGCTGGCCGTCTATAAACACAACACCACCCAGCAGCTGTTTCAGGATTCACCTCC
>KQ996036.1:76155-92276 GCA_001598015.1 Dorcoceras hygrometricum | reverse complement strand
AAACCTGGCGGACGCCGCATGTAACTGCAGCGGTGTAGTATTTTTTTTTCTTCTTTTAAACAAATATTATTTTATTTATATATATTAAGATTAAATTAAAAATAATATTTGTTTTAAAAAATAAATAAATATTTAGAGTATGTTTCACGCTAATTCATCCATATTGGTTTTCTTGAAGAAATACAATTCAAATTATTTCAATTGCTTGAATAATTTGATGAAATCAAAATATCGTTGTCGTAATAAACAAGCAACTTCTGTATTTTGAGTGCAGCGCACGCTATAATTTAAATAATTTAAATAAATTGTAGCATCCGCTGTTGACTGCAGCGCACGCTATAATTTAAATAAATTTTAAAAAAAACTGCAGCGTCCGCTACATTTTTTTAAATTGCAGCGCACGCGTCAGTTTTGGATATTTTTTAAAATTTATTTAAATTTACATAAAAAAGCCATTTAATATCACGTTCATATGCTTCGTGAAAATTTACAAATAATCATTACAATATCAAAAAATATTAATTCATATTACGTTATTAGTTTTATAGGTATAATTAAACCAATTTTATATGCGACTCAAAATACAGAGCTGCTTGTTTATTACGACAACGACATTTTGATTTCATCAAATTATTCAAGCAATTGAAATAATTTGAATTGCATTTCCTCCAAGAAAACCAATATGGATGGAATACCGTGAAACATACTCCAAATATTTATTTATTTTTTAAAACAAATATTATTTTTAATTTAATCTGAATATAAATAAATAAAATAATATTTGTTTAAAAAAAACAAAAAAAAAATAGCGCAGCGCAGCAATTTAAATGAGCGTCAGCCAGTTTTTTTTGGTTTTTCATTTTTTTTATTTTTTTTTAAATTTAATTAAATAAAACTGCAGCGTTAAAAATATTAAAGACAATGCTCTGAAAATAAACTCACAACTTAGAGGAACGGCTGATGAAATCTGATTCAGCTGACGGTACGTGTGTTTATCTCAGGAACGTTTCTCTGATACCATGTTGTGACGCCCAAACCCACGGGGTCACGAAATTGGGGTGAAATAAAATTTTAGAATAAAATGAAGGGCTGAAAGACAATTTTTTAAGCTGTATTCCTTATAACTTAGAAAAATAATGAAACACAAACACAAACTGACAGGCGAGTACATAAGCGGCGCCAACTACTGAAAATTTACGGAAAACAGATTCTATTATAATTGCAATTGCGGTTTTACAACAGATGTCATTCTACCTGAATTACTACTGTTGCAACTGATTTAATACATACGTCTAAAAATGAAAGACTACATCAGCTATGACACGGAAAACGCTGGCCGTCGATAAACACAACACCACCCAGCAGCTGTTTCAGGATTCACCTCCATTCGCTCCTCAGCTGTCGTACCTGCACCATTTTAAAAGCTAATGGCCTAAGGGCGCAGCAAGTAAAATCTGAGTAATAACACCACAGGCAGACATCTGATCATACAATACTGAGTTAAAGGAACATCAATACTTAAACATTTCTTTCTTTCATAAACTTGGAGATGAGGATAATAGCCCAGATCTCATCCTTATCATTTTCTTTTGATTTATGGCTTAGAAGCTCTCCTTAGGTCCGTGTTGCACTTTGATCAAAATGACTTTCGATATCAGTTTTAGCATATAGCTCATATGAAAGGGCAGTCGACATCTGAACGACTACTCACCCTTCTCCTTGTGACCGTCTGTTATCTATGCCATAAATCTTAAAATAAACTTTTGTTCCTTTAACTCTCATCTTTTTTTTGAAATTCTCTTTAAACATCATCGGGTTCCTTCATTTAAAAACTTGCTTCCATTTTAAAACTTTACTGAGTATTGAATTCGACTATTGGGAACTTATCGCTGAAATGAAATCAGACGTGATAAAATGGAACAGTACTTGGTAACAAAACAGATCTTTACTGTCCACGGTTATCGCTAAAAGGAATCAGCTGTTGTTAAGGGAAACAATATCGATAGCGTAAAACAGCTGCAAGGACACTCGCTAACATTGAAACATATGTGATAAATGAAACGATGTCGTTAGCTTGTAACATATGTCAACGCAACTCAATTTAGTCAACTCAGCAGTCAATGAAATACAATTGAACTCAACAGCTGATTCTGGGAACAACGAATGTAGTTGGTCAACTCAGTAGTCAACGCAACTTAAATGCATAATTTCAGACGTTGAATGAACCAACAACTGAACCAAACTAATGCAAATGCTGATGGCAAATCAAAGCAACAGCTGATTAAGAATAAATGCAACAGCTGGACACAACTAACACAACAGCTGAAACACTAATCAATCGCAACTGCTGAATACTGTTGGTGCAACATCTGCCAACAGCTGAATACGAACAATATAAATACTGAAACGTGAATCCATGCAACTGCTGAATACTAAACAATTGCAACTGCTGAAAAAATTTATTTAAATTGTAGCGTCCGCTATTGACGGCAGCGCACGCTAAAATTTAAAATTCCAAACTGCACCGTCCGCTACATTTTTTTTAAATAAGTAAATTTAAAAACGTTGCAGTTTTTTTTAAAATTTATTTAAATTGTAGCGTCCGCTGCAGTCAACAGCGGACGCTACATTTAAATCGCAGCGCACGCGGCAGTTTGGATTTTTTTAATTTATTTAAATTTATATCAAAAAGCCCTTATATATAACGTTCATATGCTTAGTGGAAACTTACAAATAACCATTACAATAACAAAAAATATTAATCCATATTACGTTATTAGTATTATAGGTACAATTAAACTAATTTTATATGCGACTCAAAATATAGAAGCTACTTGTTTATTATGACAACAACAGACATTTTGACATCAAATTATTCAAGTAATTGAAATAATTTGAATTGCATTTCCTCCAAGAAAACCAATATGGATGGAATACCGTGAAACACCCAAATATTTATTTATTTTTTAAAATAAATATGATTTTTAATTTAATCTGAATATATATAAATAAAATAATATTTGTTAAAAAAAAAAAAAAAACTACTGCAGCGCAGCAATTAAATGAGCGTCCGTCAGTTTTTTTGGTTTTTTATTTTTTTTATTTTTTAAAATTTAAATTAAAAAATGGGATTTTGGGACGTTACATCTACTGTGAAGAGCGGACGCTGCATTTACGTTGCAGCGTCCGCTGTTGTGATAGAGTTTTGCATTAGTTTTGCAACCCTCCCATATTTACATTATTTTTATATATTATTTTTTTATTTTTGTTGTATTTTTTAAAAAAAAAAACCCCGGGCTTTCACACATTTGTGTGATTTTATTCATCAACTAATCAATGTTTTCGCCCATTGAAGACCGGCAATGAATGAGGCTTCCGAAAAGATTGATCTTGGATTCGAGTCTATCAAATATAGCCTATTCAGTTAGATTGAATGTACACTGTTGCCGTCTGAATTGTATAAAAAACCAAATGTTGGGTTAATTATCAATTGTTAAATAGTAGTACTAGGATGAATAATATTCTGGGACGCTTTCGTACGTCCTGACGTTATTTGATCTGGTTGACTAAGTGAGCCGTAAGAATGCAAGAATAAAATTTAACAGATAATACTATCTCTACTAGACATAGAGCGGATAGTAGGATAATCAGTAAGACTGATTTCTAAGATATATAAGAAAGCACAAGAAGTTAGATGAGCACCTACCTGGATTCATTGAGTTAACAGGTCGTCTAATGCACATAATAGGTGCACTCTACGATGTCGCATGTATAAGAAAATAAAGTTACACCTTAACTAACAACTACAGTTTTTAGCTTATCGAAAAGTAGTTTTTAGCTAATCGGAAAGTGCTTCATCCTAATAGTTCCTATCAAAGCAGATAAGGGTTCGAGTAAAAAGCATACTTTATACTTATAGGGGTGTTCTTGGTTTAAATGTATACAAGTTAGAGTAATATACGATAAGTGATCTATTGAGAAGCTTTTATACGTCAAGCTGTTAAATTGTACTGCTTGATCTAGTTTACTATGTGAGTCATAAAAATGTGACACAAGATCCCAACGGATAATATTATATCTGTTTGATATAGGATCAAAATAGTTTAAGAGGTAAAATTGGGATATGAGACTGCACCAACAGTTAAACACACCTCGACGAACTTGATTTTAACAATAGATATACTCTACACTATCGATATATAAAAAAATAAAATTACATCTTATCTAAAAATTATAGTTTTGACGTACTAATAACCACTTGATTCTAACAAACAATTATTTCATTTTAAAAACAAATTAAATACAGCTATCTGTTCACCTAGCTAAATGTCCACGTAAATGATTATATGGTGACGTTTACTGAAGGTTCTAAATCAAATACTACACAAGACTACTCAATCTTATTATCAAAATTTGACGAAATATTTCGATCTTATCAAAATTTAAATACCAGCTAACTCGTAATAAATTTTTTTTTACAGAAAATGTTATTTCAAAATAACTAAATAAAATATCATTGCCAGATTCTATTCAATTGGTAATTGTAAAAAACCATAATTCTAATATATCTTCAGATATTTACACGAATATTATTTCATCAAAAAGTATGACATACAAAACTACTAAATAATATGCACATTCAAGGTGTGCAAACTGCAAAGTAGGAGTAATTAATAAATCAACCCACCCACATAAGTACGAACGCGCATGACATGCTAACTGAACTCAATCATAAGCTAGAAAGAATCTAGATCAAACCAGAAAATCATTAGAGGCAACCCAATTTACATACACACCTGCTAGATAATTACAGGCTCTTGAGATTTCTTGAGAATAAACACATTTACAACAGAACAAGTAGTTAGGAATGAGTATTACTGGTCAGCCTCAGTTCTTGTACGCGGACTTTCCTCTCGGAGATATGAGAACTGATTCAAATGTCAGCACGATAGAAGTGCAGCAATTTCAGTGTTGCTACATTCTCCTGATGATAAGAGGATTCGTTAGCCACATCATTGACCCTTATATAACATATTGCTGGACAGAAAGGAAAAATGGTTCTATTCAGGGTTACCTGATACGCTGCATCAAAGTCAGCAGGGAAGTGAAAACCTATTGAGCAGTTTTGCAGAACTTCAGGATCTTTCATCCATGCTTTATGTGCATCACATAGCTTGATTTTATACGTAAATATCTGAAATGAATAGAAGAATGCAACTCAGAAAAAAAAAAAAATCAATCTCTACAAGAAGGTTAGCCACTTCCTCAGAAAAAATCAATCTCTACAGGAAGGTTAGCCACTTCCTCAAGCATCGTGCTTTCAACCCTGCCTCTCTCCAACTCTAAGTAAGACCGGAATTGGTACACAAGGAATAATGCAGACCTCGAAAAGTGAAATAGTTGGTTTCTCCAGCTCTTCTTTATCAATTTCTATACCAGTGCCCTGACATTCGGGGCAGAACACAGAGTAGATTTGTTTTCTTGTTTCTTGCGTCTCACAATTCTCCCTTTTTCCAACACCAGTGCCACCTTTAACCTTTCTTCTAGATCTCCGTTTCAATTTGGGTGTGACAGACTTCTTTGAATAAATTTCAACCTCACATAACAGTACCCAATGAAGGAGACATGAAATATGAAAAACATGAAATGCCTGCATTGCAATTAAAAATTCATAAATTCAGACAAACACGACAATAATATCAGAATAGAACAGGAAGCATTTACAAGATCTGCATTTTAGTGAATGAATGGAGAAATAGTAGAATATGAAGTCGAACCCCAGTCAAATTTCTACTGCTGCAAACAAATTTTCCAGTTTTCCTGTTTAAGAGAGCAGCCACATCTTTATCTGGAAGCATTCTCTGCTGGCAAAGATCACACGACCTCTCGGCTGCAATGACCTCTTGTTCTCTCATTTGCTTCCTCATGATTTTTCTCGAGAGGACTCGTGAGGGTACCTGCTGATCATCATTTCCATACAATATCATCTTCATATTGCTATGATTTGAGGATTGCCACTCCTCTCCAGAAGAGTCCGATTGATTACTCATATCCACCGAATCAGAAAATGACTTCCTCTTCTTGCCTCTAGAACCGGAACTATATTCTGCCTCGGAATGAGGACTAGATGGAAGAAATTTTCTGAATTCGTCTAATAACCCCTTTCGACCTAAGTTATAGTTATACGCAAAAGTAACAACAGAAAAATCGTGATCTGGAACTGAGCCAATATCCTCACAAGATAACTCCTTGTTCCCCAGCCACTCACACCATATTTTACGAATTTCATCCGAAACCACATCCTTCTTGCTAAACCTAGCACCAATACGTCCAACACCCATGTGTCTCACAACCAAGTTAGATACCTCATCTTTTTGTAACACGGATGGAATGACTAGTTCATGACTATATCCCTCGCCAACCAGATTCTGGTCAAAGGGAATTTCATTGCCATCTGCATGATCCCCCATCTCTTCAGCAAGATGAGAACAAGCATTTGAGCCCAAGTTTTCACCATACCTAACAATAGCAGTGTCACCATCTACATGATGGAAATCTAATAATTTCACTCGTTCAGAACCTGAAACAGGTAGATTATTATTTTGGTCCAATAAATCATTACAAAAGAAAAACACACCATCACTGAACGGCCAAGGATTAGGTTTTAACAGCGTCAATTTTGCGGTTGCTAGCCTTTGAGTGTGTAGATTACCATTCAAATGATTAAACAAGCAAGAATCACCATAGCAAGGTGCAAGACACAAAGTACAGAAAAATATCAACCTCTTCCCATCTTCTCGGAGCTCAACATATGGGTGCCCTTGTGCTCTCACATTTCGAAGAGTTCTCCTCACCAACTGCTCTTTCAAATTATTAGTACTACTCCTTGGATACCCTAAATCCCTCCCTGCCATTAGAAACCTCCAACAAAAATCCAACGATCAAATGAAAACCTAAATTCAGGTGGCACGGAATCACTTCAAACTTCAAGTTTCCACCACCATAACCCTAAAGACCAGGAAACAGAACATTGTTTTAAGTCCAATCAAACTCAGAGCCCAATAGAAGCCATTCTTGTTTTGCTAACACAAGCCGCACAGGATGAAACAGAATATATCTCAGAGACTTTAAGTCCAACTAGCAAAACAGGAAATCCTCATAACCCTCCTCAAAGTGCAACCGCACAAACTTTCACCCACGATAAATTTCGAGACTGACACACTCGAGAACACGAAGCTCGTTACAGCTAAACCCAATTAAGCGCAAATCTTCAAGTTTTCAGAGTCAATCTCCAGTAAAAAAACAGAATACAGGACACAAAACACTAGAAGTCGAAATCTGATAGCAGATTCAAAAAACCCTAAACTTACAACATCGCGGCAACATAGGTATTATAAATGTCTTAACAAACAGTCGAGCTATTCGATTCCGGGAAACCATTCCTCCATCAATCGAGAGCAGTAACAGAAACCTCGAATGCTCCGCACGAAGAATCTCCATTTCGTTCTACAAGCTTTAGAAAATGATAGAAAAAGCCAGTCGATAGCAGAAAGAAATGGCGAGAACTAGAGATGCATGGACGCTACAATTGTTCGTGTATATATATACAACCGTGCGTATGTATAGGCCGGAAGTTGCGGGGGAGGGAAGACGAAGAGAAATTTAAAGAAGCCCGTTTGGTGGTATAACAGAAACGAGACGGAATCTGGTATTCTGGTGGAATGGATAAACTTTGTCCGGATCGGGTTTTGTTTGGGTGTGTCGCGGCGTGCGAAAGAAAATCGAGTGATTAATAATGACCGTTAGATGTGAGATCTATGTGCGCTACAGCCTACAAGTAGTCTAACCCAGATTCAACCCAAAAATCTATTTACGTTCAAATTTTACAAAAGATACAAGATTTATCTCCATTTCAATATTGAAAAAAAAAAAAACTTCTCATACTATGTTAATTATTTTATATACATTATTTCATAAATATTTATAAAATTTAACATTATAGATATAATCAATTTTGATATTTTATAAGAATATTTATTAATAAATGTTTTATAGCAGTAAAGATTAATAGGCATAAATGATTAAACTAAATTTTTCATTACTTACTTATAGTTCTTACAAATATAGAAATAAAAAAAACTATTTAAGTTATTATTTTAATAATATAATTAAAATTAAACTTATGTTTTTTTAATTTTAAACTAAAACATATTGTTGCATCCAAGCCACTCTTGATAACCAATTTTTTTGTTAAATATTTTAAAAAATATTAAAAATTAACATATTATATCTTTGAATAATTACCCCTCCATATTTACTATATCATAACGAATATGAACCATTTATGTTATGAATTTAAATCCATGAAATTTTAAATTCCATTAAATTCCAAAATTACCCTCCATTATGTCAAACAAAAGATTAATTTGTCCATATTTTATCTTTTAATAACTAAGTCTTTTTCTTCAGTTTCTTATTTTCTATTATTTAAATTTCATAAATTTCAAAAAGCAGTTATATCATTTCACCTTATCATAACCCACTGTTAATTTTTATCTACTAGACAAAATCACTTATAAATTTTTTATATTTTTAACACAAATTAATAAATGAATAAGTTTAAAACAAATTAAAATCTTACACCAAATATGGAGCATAGATGCGAGGGCACAATCTTGGTGAAATTATAGTGCCTCCACTCGGACAAATCACCCAACGATAAAATAGCGACATCGTATGTCTTATTAGGTAAATCCATTTACCTAAAGCATATCTAGTACTTTGACCAGATATTTGTCAACACTATTATCTCCTCAAATAGCATATTATATCTATGTCATCAGGCGAGCGGTGAATCTCGACAACAAAGTATCAACTCCTACATGCATCGGGATATCATCCAATCTTATCATCTGATGACCCTCACCGAACGAGGGTAGTTCGATAGATCATCATGTCATTATCCATCATGCTTTCTCATAACATCTCCATATTCCCTACCATGAAACCTAGTAATTTGCATCACAGATGCTAGTCTCAAACTCCTACGGTCCTTATCCTTGTTTTGGATTATCCAATCGACTAGGAACTCGTTTAGAATACACAGTGACTATTAGATGTGTTTCATGATAGTCATAAAATCCACTATCACATCTAACGTACACTTAGTGCATTCAAGGTCTTTATCCAACAAGTTTGTGCAATAAAAGCAAAGACAAAGAATGATATGAAAATTGTAATCATATAACTGATGAAGATCGTTTTACATAAGAGTCAACAAAGTTCACTACCAACAATTGGCTAACTGGAACTACTCTAACAGGTCATCTCAATGAAATAATGGAGGTGTGCTAACTCAATACCACCAACCATAATAATCACACCATCAAGAGTTCGGGAGCTACCCGAGTTGTCTCAATGCAGTCATCGTGAGTGTGGCACAATACACAACTCCACGAGACTATAAAACAGATTTCAGAAGGTCAACTCAAATGTAGCCAAAAAAATCGAGGCTCAACATGAATGCATATGTTTCAATGTCATGTTATAAAAATATATCCACGTCATCATCAAATATAAGCAAGCAATAACACATACCATTCAAATAAATACAACATATTTCAACATCTATAAAGACCGTAAGTACACGTTCAATTGATACCTCGAATATTTGACATCAATACATCACATGCACCGAAACAAACTACAAACATTGGCAAAAACTGATGGCGATGACCGACGGTGGCAACCGGTGATGGAACAGTGACGATGACGACGACGGTGACGACCGGCGATGACACAACGGCGACTGGGAAAATTATAAAAATTAACCAAAACATTAGAAATTCACTAGAAGTGACCTAGGAACATCGTACAACTCAAAAATCATCCAAAACGACTTCAAAAATTCAAAAAATGAAGAAGACTGATTGGAATTTCGCGCAAAACTGGACGAAACGTAAAATGCTCATAACTTGCTCAAATGAACACCAAAATTAACGAGTATTATCTCAAAATAAAACCAAGGAGAAGATCTACTACTTACAACAAATGACAACAAAAATGGTATCCTAAATCGGCCAAAATCGATGAAAAACCATGTGCTAAGAATGGCATCGATCTCTCTCCTCCGATCACCTCAGGTTGCAAGACTGGTTGGGTAATGACGGTCTTGAAGAGATGAGTCCAACGGTACCAAAGGTGCTCAAATTGGAATAGCCAATCTCCCGCAATCATGAGAAACATCTGATGATCGGATGTGTGTGCGTTTTCAAACGAACTGTGTGTGTTTTCGTCCTATTTATTTATTTTTGGATTCTGAAAGTAACTTTGATCCAAAATACTGGTTGTCCAATCTCAACTCTTTTGTTCTATTTTGACTATAATATGTATTTTATGTCACCTCAGACCATATGTAATTTTCGCACAAAATAAAATAATTTGCAATAATAATTTAATTGGCTTAACTATTTTATTTCCGCACTTTGGTAATATTTAAATATTAATTCTAGCCAAATAAATGGATAACTAAAATCGGATCCTTACACCAGCTGACGCAGATGTCAGTCTAAGCTGATCTCCTGAGCAATGAAACAGTTTATGCTGAATAAGCTCAATCGAATAGTGAACAAATATGATAAGTTCATGTAAAGTAAATCAGATGAGAGAATGAATTTGTTTCCGAAAGTTCAGCTTCTATGTTTCCTCTTCTTCTTATCTAGAAGTTATTCCACTAGAAGATTTTAAATAAAATACAACATATTGAAAACCGATCAGTTAGACAGGACCCAATCTGAACTCCTAGTATCTCTTCTGATAACAACAACAACCGCTATTATATTCAAGTATTCGAAAGGCTTAGTACAAATGTTCTATGAAATTCAAGCCAAACACTTTCAGCTCTAAGCTGAAATGAATACAGAAGATCTAAGAAATAATAATAGAGAATGAGAGATCTTCTGAAGATTTTGGCAACCGAGAGAATTTGCGTTCATATTGCTTTTCAACTTGATTGCTTGATCTCTTAAAAAAATCTTGATCTCTTTTTCAATTCAAAATCATGCTCCTTTTATAATCTTTGGAATCAAACGGTAATAAATGTTGTCAATAGACTCAGCCGATGAATCTTCGAATGATTTGCCTCCAAGTAATAAATGTACATTTCATTCTCATACTGTGCTCCATACTGATTGATGAGATACATCTTCTCTTTGTTCAAACAAGTCATCTTTGTACATCAACAACTCTGATATATTTTGCTTGTTGCCGTGTTAGTTGTTCAACGACTATAAGGACTTTTCTCAGGTCAATGCATCAAATTCAGCTCTGATCTGACTTTCAAATGAAACTCCAATCTGATTTATCTCTGGTCTTATCTGTACTGTTCTGAACTCAAAACTCAAGCTAATATGATATGCAATTCTAATCTGATTTGAACTGGTCTTCTGATCTATTGATTTGAATTGATTTGCTCTAAACTGTTCTAAGCTCTACTCTAGAAATGGGTTATCTTTATGCAGCTTAGATCCAATCTAATCTGCCTAAAACTTGTTGATGTGTTCGACCTGATCTGATCTGTTTATTTTTTAGATGATTTTGTTATCATCAAAACTTAGAATTTTTATATTTAACATTATTCATTTTCTTAATCGTCCAAAACAACCTAGAAATACTTTGTATTTGAATCAAACTATTCATGTGTTCATTTCAGCTTAGAGCCGAAATTTGTTAGGCTTGTATTTAGTTGTATACCTTATTATAAAGCCATAGAAAATTTGTATAGAAAACAGAGACTATTATGTTATCAGCAGGATTTTAGGAGTTTAGTTCCGGTGCATCTTAACTGGTCGGTTCAGGATATAATGTATATTTTAATCAAAGTATATTAGTGGAATACCTTCCAGATCGAAAGACGGAAATATTTAGAAGCATTGCTTTGAACTTTAAAAAACAAGTTCTTACCTTAACTAATTTACTTTAATGCAAATATTTTGCCCACTGTTCGATTGAGCTGTTTTCGTACAAATTTTTTTATTGCCAAAATATCAGTACGAACTGAGATGAGCCGTCAGCTGGTGACTCAGCTGATTTGCAAAATAATTTTAAAGACATAAATTTTTGAAGGAGTTTATTCACACCCTCTAAACACTATGCTACTGTAGGTCGATAAAATATCAAGTTCTACAAACACACCGGAAAATTTAGTTGTTTACGACAATGAATTTTTCTACGTTGCACTCCTTCATTAATTTTATTATAAGAGTTTACTTTGAAATAAACTTCAAGAGTATTTAAAATAATATAATTATATTAAATATAAACAAACATAGATTATAAATAAATTAGAGACCATATTAGTTATTTAGTATTAATGATAAAATAACATAAGAGAAATGCTCTATTAATGTAATATACACATGGCATATGCACCGATTATATTTCATGAGTTGATGGTATCAGTCATCCATATATGACACTAGTTTATTTAAACAAATAAATGAAACTTTGACACAGCCCAAGCCAATCTCATGAAATGAAAATTGGGGGAAAAAAAATTGCGATTTAAAAAAGGTGGGTTTTTCTGCCTCGAATATAGGGATTGATCATCAATGGCGGAGGGGCTAATCTGCCAGCTGCGGAGGAACTCCGACAATTGCGGCGAAGTGGTGGAAGAGATCGTGAGAATAGAGAAAAGGGTGTTCCCGAAACACGAGTCCCTCGCCAAATGCTTCGAGCAGGAGCTCAGAAAACACAACTGTGGACTGCTTTTCTCCGAAATCGGAGGCGATGTTGCCGGATATGTCATGTACTCTTGGCCCTCTTCGCTCTGTGCTTCCATCACGAAGCTTGCAGGTTCGAATTCGTTCGATTTATTCTTTCTTAAGTTTGATTTTCAGATAATAATGTGTTATGTAAAAGATGTGATTCCATAAATAACATTGATGAATTAGAAACTCTTAATGTGAAAATTAAACATAGTTCTTGAACTATTTTAACAGTCTTTACATGCCTGATACCATGGGGATCCACAGATGCCTTTTGTCTAAGATTGAAAATGGCACATTGCTCTGCGCACATGGTTCATAGACAATTACTTGGAGTCGGTCGATTGTGCCCGATTTTCGAGCGACATCTTCGTGTGAGATTTCCATATAATGTTCCTATATGGTAGATTGGCTTCCCTTTTGTCATCTCACTCCAAACCAAAGTGAGGGTTTTATGATCCTCTTCTGAGTATTCGTCGCCTCAGCTTAATATTCCCTGGCTTGAATTGTGATTGAACTTCCTGTTCAAGACTTCTTGCTCTGGCATCTATATTTAAGATAAAGTGCCTTTTTTACTTTTTTGTAAGTTGCAACTTAGAGTATTCATATAAAACCCAAAGAAGTGTGAACAATTAGCCAATAACTAGAGGAATTTGATCTGGTGAAACTTATTAATTCTCTGTTTCTCCTCTCCCCATAATTTTGTATAGCATAAATAAGGAGGTTTGCGTTATCTTTGTCCCCAAGTCCAAGGTAACCTACTTCTGTAGTATGTGTCTGTGAATGTAATATGTAGTGAAAGAGAACTATAGGAGGCAAGGTCATGGGGAAGCATTGCTCAAAGCTGCAATAGAAAAATGCAGAACAAGAAACATCCAACGCGTTTCGCTTCACGTTGATCCCTCGAGAATCCCAGCTGTGAGTCTGTACAAGAAATCGGGGTTCCTCGTGGACACACTCGTACAAGGTTACTATTCCTTCGACAGAGATGCCTATAGAATGTACTTGGATTTAGTGGAGACAAATTAGGATACAACCAGGTTATGAAACATGTAATGTAATGTGTGAGTTCGATTCAATTTTGGTTTACCTTTGGCCCCTCAGTTTTATTATGGTTGATTTTTACTTTGCCAATTAGCCAATTGAATTACATTTTCAAGAGAGAATTTTGTGAACCAATTTTGAATTTTGTGAACCAATTATAGTTATGATCTCATGTATGTCTATTTGGACAACAAAATGTTAACCTGCATGCATATTTTTGTGTAAAATTTTAGGCTCCATTTTTTGGCCACGATTTTTTTTTTTTAGTTTTTGTAGTGTTTTAAGAGTTAACAAAATTTAACTTATGTATTTGGATAAAATTTTTGTAAAATGTTTTACAAAATATTTTAAAAACTACTTTCAAGTTTTTTTTGAAAAATAAGTGAAATGTGTTGATGATATTTTAAAGTATAAAACATAGCTAAGACTATGTGAAAGATCAATTTAGATTTTTTTATAGATTAATTATTCGAATATTGTTTTGTTAATTATATATTATCTTTAAATTAGTTGTCTAAACCATTTTTTAAATTAAAACTGGTATTATAAAATAGTTGGTGAATTATATACTTTTACTTACAATAATTTTTAAAATATTTTGAAAAAATTGTTAAAAATATACTTTTAAAAACATGTCTATATACTTATCTAAACATAGCCTTAAATTTTATCTGTTCTCAAGTCTGAGGCAAAAGAAGAATTAAACATTATTTGTTTTTCGTTTATTGTACGATCACACGAGAGGGTCCGTAACTTGCCCAGGACCTAACAATAGGCTTGGGGGGTGTACGGATTTTTATTCCTTTTCTTTAATAATATAATGAAAATAATATTATCCATTTTCTTCTCTAATTTTATATAAGAACATCTCCAAAGCTGCACTGTTGAAGAGAAGTGCACCAATTTGATGTTGAAATCCTCCTACAACGTTGCGCTATCTTCATCTCCATTTTGACGATTTGACGTGAGAAATTGATTTGGACGCCATTTTTGGCGCAGACGTTCGGTCTGTCAAATCAATTTTTTTTTGTTTTTTGTTTTTTGTTATTAAAATATCAATTATTAAAAACAAAATTAAATAAAAAAATATAAAATTCATTAAATTTAATTAAAATTTGAAATGTTTTGGTTTTTTTGATATTAAAATTTTTTTAATACCATTTAAATGTATATAGATTCTTTATAATTTACATAAATTATAATTTTTTATATTTTAAAATTTTCTTAATTAATAAACTAATTAAATCAATTATAGATTTCTCTATTAAATCTCAAACACTTAATTGAAATAAAAACATATTAACAACATAATCAAATTACAAATACATAATTTTAATTGAAATACAAAGATAACTAATTAGATAAATACGACATAAAAAAACAACATAGTTAATCAGTAATCTCCCAAATTAGATCCCGATCCGTCAAAATCACCAAAATAATTTTCAAATGCGTCATGTTCACGTTGATCATGTGCTTCATTTCTTTTTTGTAGGATTTTTGTTCTTTCTTTTTGAACCATGTCGCACGCTTCTGGATCGTCAATCGTGGTCAAGTCCATGAAAAAAATTTTGTTCTCCTCTTGAATGGTTGTCAATGCTATCATCTGTTGTCGGGTTTCAAGTTTTTTTCTTGAATTTCTAGATTTTTTTTCTCATTTTGTAATGCTAACGTTTTAATATCGTAATTTTGTTGAAGGTCAGTGGATCCCTGTTGTAGCACATTCAAAAGATCACGATGTCCTTCTTTCATCGTCGATATTAACTCCAGAACATTATCGTCTCTTTTTTCTTTAATTTGGCTTTCTTGACCCCAAGAGATCCTGAGATGAAGTACCACCTGCAGTATCTGTTGGCGCAGCGGCGGATCCGGATCCCGCTCCCGGGGCGCAGCGGAAGAATTAAAAATTTAGGAGCCTGGGAACGGTCAATACACCTATATAATAATTCAAACATTCATAGGATGTTTAGAATATACCTGTCTGGCGACTAGGCGCCTGACTTCGACTATTTCTCAAATGGAAATAGCACTTCTTTGGTTGCTCCTAATCGGGTCCACACCGATTTCCAATTCCTTCATCGGAATGCACTAGAATCCCAACAAATATTTCACGAGCGGAACCTCCTCGCCAGGACGATCGCAGAGAAGTGCGACGGCGGCGGCTGGAGGAGGGAGATGAGGAGAGGGGGAGAATTTGCTGAATAGCTTTTGTTGTGTTTTGTATGTTTTTCTTTCTCCCTTCATGCCATATTTATAGATTGAGGGAAAGATTTTGATGTAAACAAAACTGTGAACATTAGCTTCAACTCGAAC
>KQ996036.1:53558-75680 GCA_001598015.1 Dorcoceras hygrometricum | reverse complement strand
GATGACCCTCACGGAGTCGGTAAACGAGTCAAAGTGAGGCGACTAATCATGTAGAGTCTCAATGATGTTTCGAGTAGTAAGGACTAATCCATACAACCAATACCTCGGACTCTCCACTCGACAAATGATAACCACTTGAAGAATTCGAACAAGGGTAGCTCGATAGTTCGTTAGGCAAACCATCCATCTGCATGCTCAGAAAATCACAATGTTCCCTACCAATGAAACGTGGCACTTCACATTGCAGATGCTAGTCTCAAGCTCGGGCGGCCTTATCCTCATTTTGATGGCCCAACCGACTAGGAACAAATTCAGAATATACAGTGACTATTAGATGTGTTTCATGATAGCCATCATATCTACTATCACATCTAACATACACTATGGTGCATTCTATGTCTTTATCCAACACGATTGTTAACATTATAAAATAATGATGATAAAGAATGTCATAAATAAAATGTGAATTTCATAAACAAAGATTGTTTTACACAAAGAGTCATCAAAAGCCCACACGCCACAAGTTGGCTAGTTGGGCACCTACTCTAACAGTATCATCACTACTTAAATTTATTTCGAAAGAAGGTAAACCAGTAGATCATTATGTTGGAGTATTTGGAGTCGGCATATCTGACTGTGACGAGTCCAAATTTGTTTCAAGTATTTTTTTGTGTTTTTGGTGGATTGCTGTCGTTCGAAAATTTTACGAAGTCTTTCATGATAGGCCATACGTGATCAAATTTGAGTCCTTTATGAAATTCATTATCTTGCATCAAACAGTCTTTCGATCGGTTGAACTGGAGAAAAATTTACATCTCATATAAGAAATTATACGTGTAAAATATCAAAATCTTTGAATAAGAGATACTTACAATGTCTTCTTCAGATGCATCACTCGGTCTGAGATATTCAATTTGGCTAACACATCCTGTTAATTTTGAAATGTCATGGAGTCTATTTCTCATGCGGCACTGCACTGATCTTTTGTTACGTACTTGTAGGTTGTCTGGTTTGTTGAGGTTGTAAGCTTCTTCGATACGAGACCAGAACTGATCTAATTGTCGGATACCAATAATTGGATTTTGTGATATTTCTAGATATATATGACATAAAAGTCCGTCTTCTTCAACATTGTAAGAAGCAGTTCTTGAATTGGATGCCATTAATTTGCTTGGAGCAAGGAGATAATTGAGTATAAATTACGGTGTGTGTACTTGCTAAATCGTGATAGTTTATTTATAATGGAAATCATTCAATCCAATGGTCATTGTTTAGATTTGAAAATCCAATCTGACGGTCATTGTTTAGATCCGAAATCATTTAGTTATTGTTTAGTCTGAAATCCAATCCGACGGTCATTGTTTTAGATCCGAATTCATTCAATCCAACGGTCATTGTTTAGATCTAAAAATTCAATCCGACGGTTATTGTTTAGATCCGAAATCATTCAATCCAATGGTCATTGTTTAGATCTGAAATCCAATCCGATGGTTATTGTTTAGATCCGTTCAAATGCGTCATGTTCACGTTGATCATGTGCTTCATTTCTTTTTTGTAGGATTTTTGTTCTTTCTTTTTGAACCATGTCGCACGCTTCTGGATCGTCAATCGTGGTCAAGTCCATGAAAAAAATTTTGTTCTCCTCTTGAATGGTTGTCAATGCTATCATCTGTTGTCGGGTTTCAAGTTTTTTTCTTGAATTTCTAGATTTTTTTTCTCATTTTGTAATGCTAACGTTTTAATATCGTAATTTTGTTGAAGGTCAGTGGATCCCTGTTGTAGCACATTCAAAAGATCACGATGTCCTTCTTTCATCGTCGATATTAACTCCAGAACATTATCGTCTCTTTTTTCTTTAATTTGGCTTTCTTGACCCCAAGAGATCCTGAGATGAAGTACCACCTGCAGTATCTGTTGGCGCAGCGGCGGATCCGGATCCCGCTCCCGGGGCGCAGCGGAAGAATTAAAAATTTAGGAGCCTGGGAACGGTCAATACACCTATATAATAATTCAAACATTCATAGGATGTTTAGAATATACCTGTCTGGCGACTAGGCGCCTGACTTCGACTATTTCTCAAATGGAAATAGCACTTCTTTGGTTGCTCCTAATCGGGTCCACACCGATTTCCAATTCCTTCATCGGAATGCACTAGAATCCCAACAAATATTTCACGAGCGGAACCTCCTCGCCAGGACGATCGCAGAGAAGTGCGACGGCGGCGGCTGGAGGAGGGAGATGAGGAGAGGGGGAGAATTTGCTGAATAGCTTTTGTTGTGTTTTGTATGTTTTTCTTTCTCCCTTCATGCCATATTTATAGATTGAGGGAAAGAGTTTGATGTAAACAAAACTGTGAACATTCGTTTCAAGTAGAACTGTGAACATTTGGTTCAACTCGAACTGTGAACATTTGGTTCAACTCGAACTGTGAACATTCGGTTCGACTCCCTCGATTGTGGTATCATCATAATCCCGCTCGATGATCAGATATCATCGATGTGCTCAGTTTACAAAACTGATCATTATGATGCAAAATCAAATTTTCGGACCACTAAATCTATATATGACAGGTTTTACTCTCATTAGCTAAATATGAAAGTCCTACTCCCTTAGCTACTTTTGGAAAGTCATACTCTCAACCTTCCTCCTACTATACTCAACACTTTGAGTACCATATCCTTGTCTGCACGGGAATTGGTAAACCAGTACACTGTGTGACCCTCAATGGTTCATGGATACAGCTAGTCGTGGGCTCACAACTCATTGTGAATCAGAAAACACATTTTTCTGATCTACCCATCGGACCATGGTAAAGCGCCTAGCAACATTGCCCCATGATCCCCTAGGTATCACTGATAGTACCTGCAAGAACCAGTAGGTCATGGTTAGCGTATAGTACGGTCCTTTCAACTCATATATCTCGATCGAATCAACGACCATTGGTAAATCAAGAGTCGTTAGAGATTCGACAGCCATGCATACATCTTGGAGATCAGAATAGCGACATCACGAGTGCTACCAGGTAAACTCATTTACACTGAAGCACAAGAGTACTCTGGCCAGAGATTTGTCATACTATTATCTTCTCAGATAGTATAGGATATCCTTGCACTAGGGCGAGCGATGAATCCTCGACAACAAAGCATCGACTCCACATGCTTCGTGACCTCATCCAATCTCGACACCTGTTGACCCTCACGAGTCGGTAAACGAGTCAAAGTGAGGCGACTAATCATGTAGAGTCTCAATGATGTTTCGAGTAGTAAGGACTAATCCATACAACCAATACCTCGGACTCTCCACTCGACAAATGATAACCACTTGAAGAATTCGAACAAGGGTAGCTCGATAGTTCGTTAGGCAAACCATCCATCTGCATGCTCAGAAAATCACAATGTTCCCTACCAATGAAACGTGGCACTTCACATTGCAGATGCTAGTCTCAAGCTCGGGCGGCCTTATCCTCATTTTGATGGCCCAACCGACTAGGAACAAATTCAGAATATACAGTGACTATTAGATGTGTTTCATGATAGCCATCATATCTACTATCACATCTAACATACACTATGGTAGATGAAACACAGATGGATTGGATAAACGATGTTGACAATTATGAAAATAAAAGAAAAGCTATATTGAATGTTATCGATCAAGATCAACATATGGTTGCTACGTATACAGAGCAAGAAGTCATACATGATGGTTCAATTTCAGGTCATATAGTAATTCATCGTGAACGAGAAATCGCTGATCGTAATTTGTTCAATGATTATTTTTCTGATAATCCAACATATAACGAATCTATGTTTCGAAGAAGATTTCGAATGTCTCGAAATCTTTTCCTTCGTATATTGAAGCGGTTAAGAATCATGATATATATTTCACACAACGACATGATAGCTTGGGCTATCGACACTTCAAAAGGCAACAGCTGCCTTGCGTATTCTAGCCTACGCTTTACCTGCTGATGCTACTGATGAATACATCAAAATTGGAGAGTCAACTGCAATTGAGTGTATGAAACGCTTTTCTCGAGCTATAATGGAAATTTTCTCGGCGGAATACTTGAGGTCACCCACTGCAAATGATATTGCATACTCTATATTGGTAAACAACGAGGATTTCCTGGAATGTTGGGAAGTCTTTGACTGTTGCACTGGAAGTGGAAAAATTGTCCGACGGCTTGGGCAGGTCAATATGCAGGTCGCATCGGATCTCCAACAATTATTTTAGAAGCTGTGACTGATTATGATCTGTGGATATGACATGCATATTTTTGGTATGCTTGGATCGAACAATGATATCAATATTTTACATTCGTCCAATCTGTTTTCCAACCTTGCACAAGGTATTGCTCATCCGGCTCATTATACAATTGGAGGAAAAGAATATGATACGAGAAATTACTTAGCTGATGGTATTTATCCAAAATGGTCAACTATAGTCCAAACTATCCACGATCCGCGTGGTCCAAAAAAGAAATATTTTGCTATGAAACAAGAGTCCCGTAGAAAAGACGTGGAGCGTGCGTTTGATGTTCTCCAGTCCCGATTTGCGATCGTTGCTTCGCCAGCCCGTGCTTGGAAGAAACATCATTTGCATGATATAATGGCATCATGTATTATAATGCATAATATGATTATCGAAAATGAACGTGACCTTAGTGCACCCATTGAATAAATGCAAGAAGTACCAGCTCCGGAAAAATGGTTGTTGATGAGCATATCAGATTTCAATAGTTTCTCAGTAGATATAAAAAGATAAAAGACAAAGATGCTCACTATGCTCTACGAAATGCTTTTATAGATCACCTATGGGAGGAATATAGTTCCTCAACTGTTTGAAGTCACATTCGTATCATGTTCAATTAAATTCTATGTATTCAAGCTTTTTATCAATTTTAATTAACTATCTTATATTAATTTATATCAATATAAGAAATTGACAATAAAATAGATTTATAGTATTGGAGTTGTTCTACATAAATTTTAGTCACCACTTATAAATTACTTTTTCATTCCAAAGTTAGTTCGACAATCGAAAATTTAAACAATTCAGTTTTTCATGGTTAAGCTCGAAACTTAATTCTTTTAGTTTCTTAAAATTGAGTTATTAAATATGTTTAGGAAAATTCAAATACAATTTTGAAAAATTAAGGATCGAACTTCAAGTTACAGTTTTGCACCGAATGAATTCCCGTAACTATCGGAGAACACACTAAAACTATCAAAGAAATTAAATTAAAAAAAGAAAACATAACAGTTTGCTTCTTCCTCTGCGAATCGAATCCTCGACTCTGTGCCTGGAGTTAGGGTTCTCTTTTTGGCCCGAATCATTTTATAATCGTAAATTGGTTTATGTTCCTTCGTGTTTTTGAAGATTCTGAAAAAAGGTTGAGCAGGAATGGGCCGGGTGGCGCGTATTTGCATTCAATCGCTGCTGAAAGTAGTGAATTCCGGCTTAGGAATGGTGGGTATCGCCATGATTTTGTACGCTCTATGGATGCTTAGGGTGTGGCTACGCTATCTCCAATCCGATACCGCCTCAATTCCTTGGTAAATGTTGAAGCATTGTGAGAATAGGGGAATTTTTGTATTTTAATCTTTATTTGGTTTCTTTTTATGAGTGAATTTGGGATTCAGGTTCATATACACCATACTTGGCCTCGGGGTTACCGTATGCGTGATTTTTTGCTCGGGCCACATTGCCGCAGAAACTGCTAATGGCTGTTGCCTCTATATCGTATCCTTACCATCTGTTTCGTTGGTAGACGAATAACTTGTGAATGTGTTCTTACACGTAACTCATAGCTTAATACTTGCTTGTTTCTTCTCTTCGCTGCCATGGTGGAGCCAAATATAAGACAAGATTGCTCCCATTTTTATGATGTATTTATGCATCCCATGAAAATTATGAAACGGAACGATTAAATTTTTTTCTCCCTGACCCTCGGAGTCTTGTCTCTTTTATCTGCTTTATCAAGTGAATTGGAGAAGCTCAATATCTTTGTTTCTCTACTACTATAGAGACATAGGTTCTGGTCTTCCGTTGACTTTATAGTGATTATAGTTAGTGATTGATGCATTATTGAATTTCAGATTTAGCTACTAAATGCTTATAACCTCATTCGCACACCTCCTGGGCCTTTTTTAGTTTGAGTTTACATATTTCGAACTTGCTCTTGTAGGTTTAGATGACACAAAGTCAATCATACATGTTAGAATTGAAGTAAGCTATGTGAAATTACTATTAGTCACCCTGTTTCATGGCCTTCCTTGTTTTATGTGGTTCGTATACATGTGAACAATAAATACAATCTGAAAACTGTGTTGGAGGCCAAGAAAGTAAAGTTAGATCTAATCACTTACTCGCATGTGTAATCATTTCTCATATGGCAGTTGTATATGCATTTTGATTACTGACATTATCTGCACCAAATAGATTTCTTTATTGATTGGATTTCAGTAGGGTATGTTGTTCACCACCTGTCCCCTGATAGAAGAATTTCAGGCATGCTGTGTTATTTGGATTAAAACTATTTGTTTTCAATGGTTGTCATAGGACTAAAACCTAGAAGGGATTATTTCTTGATTTCTCTTACATTTTTGTAAAAACGCTCTTGCAAAAGTTCCTTAACAATATTTTTGTACTGCATCGTGGTTCAACATGTGCTCTGTGTTTCAAGCTTCTTTTTGGTCTGTTTTCCTTCTAAGATGACCTTCTAAAGAATGCTGTTTGTTTTCGGTTCTGGAATTTCTTATAAAAATGATACATCTGATATTCAGAGATTAAACTACTCGCACTGTTGGAGTCAATGGATCTATCTGACACCACCAAACTTATAATTACACAAGTTCCATTTTGCGACGCCTTTTGATTGCTACTTTCTCCTTGTCTTTGTCTTCTAGTATTGACTTTATTTCAACCAAGTATCAGTTTATGTGCATCATGGTCAACTTTTTTTAAGTTGGAAAGCTGGTTCCAATAGATCTAAAATAGCTAACTATTGGAGACGTGTTACCATACAATGCCCATATCTTGTTCTTGTCCCTTACGTTTCGTCTTCTTACAAGTCAGTCCAGAGAAATCCTACGTTTTCTGTAGTGTTGTTTTGTTGATAAACAAAGTTTCCTGAATCAATCTGTCTTCGTAAACACGAAAAGCGTTGGGCTTGCTTGTACTGTAGAATTATACTGGTTCAGCATCTTACTCTAAGGCATGGAGATGAATCTACCTTTATCAAATTATTTAGCAATGCATTCATATCACTTCTTTGTTGACTTTAACTGGTGTAGTATATGGTTTTTGTCTTTCTTCTTTTTGTGCTTGAAGCTGCTGTTACTGCAGATGTATTCTTAAATCGCAGCTGGGAGGAGGTACAAATAGCTTTTATGCTCTAAAAAATTAGAGTGGTTTTTTTTTTTTTATTGACAACGACATTTTTACTCAAATATTTTCAGGACTTCCCAGAGGACCCTACGAAAAATTTTGACCAGTTGAAGCACTTTATAAGGAAGAACTTTGACATATGCAAATGGATTGGCTTAACAGTGGTGGCCATACAGGTGTTCTGAGCCTGTTCTCCCTTCCACTCTCCCTCTTTCACACACAACAATGCACACACAATGTGTTATTACAAATATATGGGAAAACACGTTACTTAAATCAATGCACAGATGTTTTCTTCACTACGGTTTCTTATTGTTATATGTAAATCTCAAAATTAGTTAATTTTACAAGCTTTTGTTATGTCGCAAAAATAGTTAACTCTCGGCTTGGTTTATTTTCATAATATAATAGGTTCAGTTTGGGTAGCTAGTTTTTCCTAATTTTTGAAATCATGATTAAAATGTTTGAATGTCAAAAAATTTCTATGTTAAATTGCTAGATATATGGTTAATAAGAGTATGTTATCCTGATAGTATATGTGTTACAAATAAACTTCATGTATTTATAAGCTATACGTCATTCATACATATATACAATAGTATGAATAGCCAATGTTGAAATCAATAGAACAAAGATCAGTACTGTTGGTTTAACGGTAACCACACCTAATTAGAAAACCAAATTAAAGACTGAATAGTCTGGAAATTACATTCCAAATATTCCAGAAGTTACATTAAAATACCAAACCAAATCATTCGGCAATGTTTAGTGCTGCACTGTAATTTTGGTTTAGGTCTGGTTTGGCTGTGTAGCGAGCAGTGAAAACTCATAACTACTTTGTGTCTCCGCAACTTTTTGGGGTGATTAATTTGTGTCTATTTCGAAACCCTTTTCTCTCTGTGTGATGTTGTGTATTTTTCCCACTGGTCAAAATCTCAAAGAATTTTTTATTAACCTGTATTTTTCTTATTCAAGGATCCTAGTGAGATGTGTACCACTGATACTATGACTGCCTTACAGCTTAGAGTCGATAACATATGATCGAGCCTAGAGTGAATCATAATCCTTTTCTATTTGCAACCTTGACCATCTTTATAATTTTATTTTATTCCTGAGAATACTATTGATTAACGGTTGCTCAACCAAAACTTGTTGAATAGTTATACAAGTTGATTGAAAACTGTAAATTGATGGATTGTAAAACTTTTTATGTTATAAAGTATGAAACAATCTTAGTGTCCAGTTATTCAGATTGCTATGTAAAAGATCGTCATCTGGGAGAGTAAATTATTGACACAAAGAAGGAATATATTAAAAATTGCAAAATTAACATAATAAATATGTCAAACTGTATAAATAATAAATGAACTTTGGGTTTTATATGGTTGTGCTTTTGGATGACACCATACTTGTTTTGCATTTTTTATCTTCTAATCCCAGTCTCATTTCACATTTTGGTTCCTTAAGCCGTTTGTTAAACACCATCTTCATAACCTTTCTCGTTGTGGTAATGATTTTGCATGCAGGGGTTGAGTTTATTATTGGCTATGATTCTCAAAGCTTTAGGACCACATTCTGAAAGATACTATGAAAGTGATGATGATTATTTACCAGATAGAGTGCCCCTGCTCAAAAATTATGTTCCATCACAATCTTATGCAGTTAATGATCACGTGAATAATGGTTCTTGGAATACGAGAATACACAGTAAGGTTAGTTTTTACGTTTAGCTTATTGTTTTTTAGGTAATCCCATTTATCATGAAAAGAAAAGATATTAGACTCTACTAATTCTTGAGTTTGCCTGCCCAGATTGTTAAAAGTAAAAACTCCTCCCATGATGTGTGTCTGTAGATAGAATTTCTTGAACTGTTCACTGCTACTTCTACACGACTTTGTGCCCTGTCTGTGCGAGCAATTTTATTCTGAGAAGCTGTAAATTGCGTAATAATTGGCGGGAAAGCTACTTTCTACGAAAATTGAATTTTAAAATTCTACTTTTTATTCATAGATAATGATTGTTCAACTTGAGTATATTGAGTGTCAAATTCTTATCAGAAGCTCTCCTTTAATGGATAAAAAGAGTTCTGAACGGGTTTATTTGGGTACATTTGGAATTCACCATAACTACTGTCGAAATTGTTTAACTTGTTATAAAGTGTATTAAAAAATTTTACTTCAAGCTAGTCAAGGAATTTGAAATCCATTAGAATCTATCTTCTTACTACTTTCATTTCTTCTGTTTTTATATTGTCTACCCATCCAGGGAAGCAGGTGAACTAAAGTTGGCCTTGTGGGAGATGACAAATAGAGCCGTATCACAAGATGCGCGAGGGGATCAAAGTGATTTGGAATCGAAGTGATTTAATCTGAATGCACCAAATTTTGGGTCGTCGTTGAAGTATTTGCAAGTTTTGGTCGTCAGTGAAACATTTGCAATCATGTTCAGATTCCCGTATATTTGTTTACACTGGATAGATATGGTAGATGAACATGTTTTGTAGAATACATTGACGTTAAAAAAAAAGTGACATTGGAGTAATTTTTATACTTTGCCCTTGATTTCTGCAACAGTTAAAACCACAATACTAGAGTAGCAAAAGGGCAATGTGTTGCCCATGAACTATTTTTTCTTCGCCTAACTACCTACATATTATTATGTTGAATACATCCGAAAAAAATTCTTTCAAATTACATTTAGATAGAAAAAAAGTCAGGATACTTGATTTCAATTTATATCTCAGATCTGTTTTATTTATTTGGCTCAAAATTAAAATTAAGGATTTGAAATTTTGCTTAATCACACAGATCAACATTGTCGTGAAATTCATATCCTACAAATCCAAATCTCTCCTTAACACAACCTAAGTGTTCTGAGAAACTTTATATGCCTTTGCAAGCAGTTTGAGTACTTGTGCATGCTGAAAAATTGCTTCATTGTGGAACAGAAGTGTGTACATCTCGCCAATCTAACTTGTTACAAAGTATACAAGATCATTCTGCCATGAATAATCTTTCAAGGAATTGGAAATTGGCCAAAAAGGTATAAATAAAACTTCATTCTTTCTGCACCAAATGTTGGACATCTCCCAGCTCAACTTCACTTCCTCGCAGCACGTATTCATCCTGAAACAACACTTCGATCTGTTCCAGTGATTTCCCTTTTGTTTCCGGCACACATTTGTACACAAAAGCCACAGAAAATGCGGAAATGGCAGAGAATATGAAGAACGTCCCCCCGACGGTGATTGCTCGTGAAACTGACAGGAAAGACATGGCTACAATACCACTACACATACGGTTCCCTACTGCCCCAAGTGCAGATGCCTGAGCACGAAACCTTAAAGGGAAGATCTCCGACGTCAAAACCCAGCACACTGGACCGATTCCTACAGAGAAGAAAGCCACATTTCCACAGACTGATAAAACTGCCAGTGCAATCCCAAATGACCCTTCTCCAAGAAACGAGAGAGTTGCACCTAAGCTGAACAAACATACTGTCATACCGATTGTGCTTACGTAGAGGAGAGGTTTTCTCCCAACTTTGTCAATAAGAAGAATTGCGAACATTATAAAGGCAGTCTTTGTTACTCCCACCGCAACGGTCGCAGCAAGGCGATTAGAGCTACCATCAATACCAGCTGTTGCAAAGATTTCGGGACTGTAGTACACTGTTGCGTCTATACCCGTAATCTGTTGGAAGCTTTGAATGCCAATACCAGTAATCAGCATCCGTTGAAGTGCAGGAGAAGGATGTAAAATTTCATGCCACACAGTCTTTCCTTCATTTTTCTCAGCACTGGAATGTCCAGCAGCTAACTGTATCTCTGCAAGCCTCTCCTCAACCTCTGCTTCGTTTTCGTTCGTCTTCAACAGCACCGACCTAGCTTCGTCAACTCGATTCTGCATCACTAGCCAACGTGGCGACTCAGGAATTAAGCATAAGGCAAATGCAATGAATACTGACGGCAATATTCCCACAGCAAGCATGATTCTCCAGTTTGTGTGAGCTGGAAGACCAGAAAAGACATAGTTGGAGACATAACCAAGAAGTATCCCGAGATTTATGAAGATTTCCGGGAATGAAGTAAGCGATCCTCGTGCAGCGGTTGGCGATATCTCAGCTATGTATACCGGTGCAACCATGACGCCAAAACCTATCCCTACACCAGCCAAGATTCTTCCTATCATTAGAACTTGAAAAGTTGGTGCAAAAGTCATCACAGCCGCGCCTAATTGAAACACTATGGCGGCTAACCCCATTGTCCATTTTCTGCCAATAGAATCTGATGTTCTACCGCCACCCAAACTCCCCAAAAGGGAAACAATACTCAGAACGCCAACAAGAATCTCTTCTTGCACCTCTGTTATTTTCAAATCTTCTTGAATAAATAGGATTGCTCCACTCATGACACCCACATCTGCAAACACAAAGTAGCATGTAATTTAACCGCAACCATTCCCGTCGATGAGATCAACTAACAGTCAGTCAGTTGCAGTTCTAATTTTCTAAATTGAGATGTAAAACAAAAGGCAATCCAACCCATCAACACATGGTAGATGAACCCAGTCATCCACACTAAAAGAGCCATCAAATCAACTCCTTTAGCAGTTGTCAAGTAGTTTTCAGGCATTCAAACTTCACCACTTTCATTATGACTAATTTTCATCACTCCTAACAACATACGTTTTCCATGTACATCCCATTCAAGAATCAAGATCAAACTCACAAAGGATTGATGTTGATCCAATTTCAACAAGACTCTTTGAATCTTTAAAAACACAAATTATCCATCAAGTTTGACTTTTTACTTCTCCAAGTTTCTGTTTCCTCTCCTACCTAAGACCAAATAAACTAAAACATACACAATACCGAACCATCAAGGTAAAAGAAACAATGGGAACAGGAAACAAAACTGTATATAAAGGAAGCAAACTTATCTTTACCATAGCCTAGGAGCACACTGTTGAGAGATGCAAATACAGAACAAGCAAAAACATACTTTCTTCTATCATTCCTCCTCTTCTCCATCTGCAAATCATCTTCATCTTCATCATGAAAATCCATCCTCCTGTACTTGTTCTTGGCTCCCAGAGCCATCCCTATACCCATACCCCATCTCTGTGTTCCCATTTTCTTGGATTCCCGCCATACCCATCTCAAGTATCAATAATCACCCTCTTATCTCCTGTCTTTCAACGGTAAAAACTGAAAGATCCAGCCAACTTGAAATGGGTAGGCGCTGGATTGTAGGAGTACAGGCTTCAGATCTAAATGGGAAGATACCAAGAACTGTGAAAGGAGGAACTATTTTTATTAGGAAAGGGTAAGACATCACACGGACCTTGACTTCGTACATGCATTTTATATTCTACGATGGTGTTTTCCAAATAACATCACGCATTTTTATGTTATATAAATTTTCGTACAGATCGCAACATTTCTGCGTAGACACTTTTGGCCTTTGGGTAGGTGTAGTCATAGCTTCTGTATTTTAGGAATATTATTGAAATTTTAATGAATATTTTTGATAATTTTTCACCGACAATATTATTAAATAATAAAAAAAATTATACTTAAGAAAAATCATATTAAAAATCAAAAGAATAAATATTATTTTTGAAAATTCAATATTACTTAATCATTATAGAATGAATTCCTTTTATTAATATTTTTTATTATTTTATAGAACATGCTGAAAATCTATACTAAAGTTCTTATTAATGTGCATAACGATGTCTTCCCTAATGTAATATTTTGTACAATTTGTATTTTTATGAATTTTTGGATTTTATGCCGAAACTAAATATATAAAATTTTAATGTGCATAATGATGTCTTCGCTAATATAACATTATGAAAAAAATTGTATTTTTATTGATTATTTTAGATTTTATGCCGAAACTAAATGTATAAAATTATCACAAACTTAAAACCATATACGGAAATAAATGAAATGACAGTATCAATGCAATGCAAATGCAGTTAATAGTTTCTAGAGACAGTTCAAGTTTTAATTTCAAAAAGAAAATCGAAAAGACTTAAATTTTAATAATATTTCTTTTCAACTTTTTTAATATGTGAATACATCAATAGATAAATATTTGTCTTTATAGCATATTAACGAAAACTTGCTACTTTTGGCAAGATTTTTATGCTTACATATTTGGGACCGGTAGATATGTAGAAAGGCGTTGAATAATCATCTATGGATTTTTGAAAACTCACGGTAGGATTGTCAAATATTAGTCGACAAGATCTGATTTTTTGATTAATCCATTAGTAAGATATAACTTATAAAAGTGTAGATTGAATTTCCTAAAACCGGTGATGCGTAAAACAAATTGATGCAATGAAGTGAAACGGGAAAGTTATGCTTTGCTTCCTTGCATTATTTCAAATGATTTCAAAATGCTCAATCGGTTTCTCGGAGGATTATATCGAGTATATTATACTTGGTTTGAAGTCAAACTCGACATAATTTTCCAATTCTCAGTTCATCTATTAAATATTTCAAGAACCGGACGCAACTCAAATGGAAAAATTACAAAGAGTTATTTTATCCACAAAACAGTTCAACCGAATAAAGTATCTTATCCGGAAGAAAAGTCTTCAAAATTTAAAAAGGTTTTTAAATAATTTATTCATCTAGCCCCAAAACATAATCTGATTCTAACAACTGGTGTCAGAACGGTTTGTTCTTGAAAGAGTATTAAAACTGATATATTTTCAAATCCTTTTAAAGTTTCTAGCATTTGTTGGCATTAGTTGAGTCTCTCTGCACTTCTAATCTGATCCGAGCTGATTCTGTTCTGCTCTGTTCTGAGCTGATTCTGTTCTGTTATGCTTTGAGTTGATCTGAACTGTTCTATGATTTGATCTCATCGTGCTTACTCTGAGCTGATTCTGTACTGTTCCCATCTGAACTGCTCTAAACTGATCTAAATTGTTCTAACTCGAAGCTCCATCTGAACTTTCCACACTAAACTGATCTACACTTTATAACTGAGCTCAATTCTTCTTATACTGTACAGTTCTTTAGTTTTCAACCCGGTCCTGATCTGATTTTCTAAGCTGCTCTTGCTCCGAGCTGGGTCAGCTTGGACGTCGTCTGCTGGATCAGTTTGAGCATCCCCTACTGGATCAGCTTGGACATCTTCTCAATTGCACTCAGTTCGGCTTCTCAGCTCGTGTCTAATCTGATATGCTTCAACTTAGACCTACGCACTCAATTAAATCGTTAGAATCATAAGAACAAGTTTTGTGTTCATCAAAATCCAGATTTGATCTGCTACGCAGATCTAACAGGTTTGTTCTTGAAAGAGTATTAAAACTGATATATTTTCAAATCCTTTTAAAGTTTCTAGCATTTGTTGGCATTAGTTGAGTCTCTCTGCACTTCTAATCTGATCCGAGCTGATTCTGTTCTGCTCTGTTCTGAGCTGATTCTGTTCTGTTATGCTTTGAGTTGATCTGAACTGTTCTATGATTTGATCTCATCTGCTTACTCTGAGCTGATTCTGTACTGTTCCCATCTGAACTGCTCTAAACTGATCTAAATTGTTCTAACTCGAAGCTCCATCTGAACTTTCCACACTAAACTGATCTACACTTTATAACTGAGCTCAATTCTTCTTATACTGTACAGTTCTTTAGTTTTCAACCCGGTCCTGATCTGATTTTCTAAGCTGCTCTTGCTCCGAGCTGGGTCAGCTTGGACGTCGTCTGCTGGATCAGTTTGAGCATCCCCTACTGGATCAGCTTGGACATCTTCTCAATTGCACTCAGTTCGGCTTCTCAGCTCGTGTCTAATCTGATATGCTTCAACTTAGACCTACGCACTCAATTAAATCGTTAGAATCATAAGAACAAGTTTTGTGTTCATCAAAATCCAGATTTGATCTGCTACGCAGATCTAACAGGTTTGTTCTTGAAAGAGTATTAAAACTGATATATTTTCAAAATCCTTTTAAAATTTCTAACATTTGTTGGCATTAGTTGAGTCTTGCAGTTTGCAGGATCTAGTAGAAAAAATACTCAGATTCTATACGAAGATATATCATCAAGATTCACTCAATTTGTGGTACTTGAGAAACTTGCCAATCAGATATTCTACTGCTAGAAAAGGCTAGAAATTTCCTTTACATTTGATGAGTGTGCTTAATGTTAAATAAGAGACGTTTCACTGCATATGAGTATCGAAGATAGCAAGCGTTTCTTGATTTGTATCGACTTATCTATTTGAGTTTGCAACTGCTTATTTTGTTGATGCTAAACTTACTCATGCACATATCTCTTGGTGAGTAAATAGCATTCTTAAACTTAAAAATAATATGTTGTTTATGGAAAAGGCTTTTTATGCTCATATTTATAAGTATAGGGAGAATAATGATTCTTGAATAGCATTTATGTCTTCCATCGTGCTTTTATATCTTCACAATCAAATCATTCGAAGATATGTGTTCGATTTATTTTCCCCGTTTGTAGAGAAAGGGAGAAAGAAAATATCATTGTGTGATCATAATCATTCAATGGGATCACAATGATACTTGAGAAGTCCTTAATCTATATATAGTTATGAAGTAAATATGGTGGCAAAGGTAGAGAAATATGGAAGATTGTTACAAAAGAAATGATCGGATCAGATCACGTCGTGCGGGGGGATAGCATGGAACAAAGACGTTGCATGTCTAAAAGCAACAACATTTTAAGAGCAATGAGACATCACGGACTGCCAGACCGCAATCTGAAATAATAAGAGAGTTGCAATAACTCTGGGTTCTTAAAAGATTTTGAGCACCGAGAGCTATATCGATTTTGATCTGAAATACCAAGTGAAAAATACTCGACATATTATCTGAAAATTGAATTTAAAACAACTTAAAAGAAGTATGCGTCAAAGCTGCAAATAAATTACTCAGACAGATTTGTTTATCAATGTTCGAAGCCACCGCTTTTAGGTCTCCCCTTCTTCCAAACTGGAAGGTTCTACTAGAAGAATTGATTTATATTGATTGTACAAATCACTTTAGCTCGGACTTTCCATAATACCCAAATTGAAACTCCTAGAGTCATCACCCCAAACTCATCTCTCTGCACTCGTTTAATGTATCTGTCCAAAGACTACATTTGTCAATTTGATTTGAGTTTACATTCACCTAGCTACTCTATTTCGGTCAGCTCTCATAATTGAGAGTGAATGTATGTGTGTGCGAGGATGTAAATTGTCATACTTGTAAACACTTGAATGTAACCTCACAAATTATCGTATTCATAATTGATCTTCAGGACATTTACGACGACGTCTGCTGGTGCACAACTGATTTTTTATTTTCTCATCCGAACTTGCACTGTTCTTATGGACTTCATGCAACTTACTTAATGAAACTGAACTTAGACGAGTTCATCACATGATTTAATCTTATACACTCAGATGTGATCTCATTGGATTTTGTTTTTAACAAATCATTTAGGTCTCAAGCTTATCTCAGCCTCTAGACTGTCAAGCTTTCCCACCTGTGAACAGATTGGATTGCCTGAACTATCTATTTGACTTCTGCGTTCAGCCTTAACATGCTCAAATGTTTGTGAAAATTTGTATACTCATGTATCATTTCGTTAAGTACAGAAACTTGGTCCTCTCGTGTGAGTTCAACATTTGAAAAGTCAAATACCTCATTATTGTCATCTGTCATTAGACAATTAACTTCTTCTTGCTCACTTTCACTTGATGAACTGCTTGAGGTACTCTCATCTGATTCAGAATCTGCCCATTTGCTTTTGCTTTCCTCAGCAACTAACACTTTGCGGTTATGCTTCTTCTTGAACATTTCCTACTGCCTCTATCTCGCCTCCGATTTGATGACTTCTTGTCATCTCTCTTTGGCTTCATGCGATCAGCGGCAAAATGTCTTGACCTACCACAATTATAACATTTTGAGTTAGAAGTAGCCTGTTCTGATTTTTTATATGAGTAAAAGATTGAGAGGAAGATTTTCTCATGATTTCCCAAACTTCTTAACTAATATGGACATGACGTCGTTGCTAATATGATCTGTAGTCTTTTGAGGCTGCTTCTCTATTGCAGATTGCGCTTTACCGATTGAGAAGTGGATGGTTCTCCCTCAGATCTGATCTCCTGCTCAAACTCGTAGGTCTTTAGATCAGCAAATAAGTCTTGGAGTTTGAGCTTGTTCAGATCCTTTGATTCTCTCATGGCTATTGTTTTAACATCCCACTCTTTGCCTAGAGCTCTCATCACCTTCAGGACCACCTCCCTGTTGGTGTACTCTTTCCCAAGAGTCGTAAGTTCGATTACAAGACTGTTGAAGTGTTCCTAAAATTTTGCCATGGTTTCGTCTGGTTTCATCTTGATAAGATCAAACTTTTGGATGACAACGGTGAGCTTGTGCTCCTTTTCTTGCTCGTTGCCTTCACAAATCTGGGTCACTTTTTCCCAGATCTCCTTGGCCGTTTTGCATGTTTTGATTTTGGTGAACAAGTTTTTTGTCTAGCAACTGCACAATATGTCCTTGGCCACATTGTCAAGATTTTCTTTCTTCTTATCTTCTGTTGTCCACTCATACCTTGGTTTCTCAAGCATATGAGGAGGCCCATCTGAGCCCCATCCGATATTGCAACTGTTGTATTGGCCTTCATTACTTTCATGGGTCCATCTGTGCTGACGAACCACATGTCATCATCTTGCGTGGCAAAATGTACATGCACGAGAATTTTCCAATCATCATAGTTTTCATTTGAAAACATTGGAATGTTTCTGTATGATGTCATTTGAAACATCAAATGAATTTTTAAAACAATTTTTCGTTCAAAAATTGAGTTTCCCCCGCTCTGATACCACTTGTTAGAATCAAGATCCGGATCAGATCGCTCTGATGCCGCTTGATAGGATCAAAATTACGATCTAGAGTTTAAACAGAGGGTGAATAAACTCTAGTTGAATATTTTTATATTTTAATAGTTTTGGGATCAACTCTGTTAGAAGCTGATTCCTGCACTCAATCCGATCTGCTTTTGTAGCGCCCAGAAATCCATAAAAACATAAATATGTATTTAAATTTTTTCAAGGGTTAAATGGTTATTTTAATGTCATTGTAGTTTGCTGTTTGGAGCAAATCAGCTTGTGCTGTGCTGATTTTTACTTAAGCTCAGGAACACGGTTCACGGGAAGAGATCTGGAAGAATAAATTCAAGCACGGTCCAAGTCCAAGCTGATTCAAATTTTAAAATAAACGGGTCTGGTCTAGTCCTTATTTGCAAACTGAGTAGCACTTTTAAAATTGGTGGTAACACTTTTAAAGATATTGTTTGATAATCAAAATATCTCAATTTTTCATATAAATACACGTAAAGGTGCTTTCACTATCATAAATACATAATTTCCTTGAAAGGTTTCTATTAAGCGGTGAACACTTTCGAAAAGCTCTCGACCAACCGAAGCTTCAAAGTTCTCTAAGTATTTTTAATCGTGCTTGGGGTGTGTTCAAAGCCGGAGCCTGTCAGTGAGTGGTCATCTTAGAGGTAGGTAAACTTTGTTCCTTGCTGCATCTTGGAAAACATATTAAGTTTCTTGTATGTTTGAGTCAGTTTTCAAAGTTTTAAAAATAATTTGATGTTTTTTTAGTGTGGAAATGATTTCTATATGTTGGAAGCGTGTTTACCGATGTTGTCGTTCAATGATGTTTGACAGAAAGGATTTTCACGAAAGGTTGTGTTAGTTTTTCTTTCAAAGCACTGGGATGTACATAAGCAGCTTCTTTACGTGTAATTATGGATGTTACTTTTGACCATGACGTGCTATCTGCTAAAGATGTTTTCCGAACTGATAAGCTAGCTGGTCTAAATGGAATCCTATTCCAACCTGATAAGCTACGATGGTCTGTTGAGACTTTGTTCTGAACTGGTAGCCATGCTATATGGTTATTCTAATCTGACTCGATCCAATTGTTCTGGACTTATCAAAGTAACTCTAATCTCTTCTGAGCTCCAACCTGTTTTTGTCAAGTAAACAGTTCATCAAATAAGAGCTCTATTAATAGTCCGAGCTGATTCTAGTTTTCTTCTTCAGTTGAATTCAAATGTACTCCCAACGTTCTTATATATTAAAGGAGTTTTAAAGGAGGGAAGTGCATATGTATGGGTGATCTTATTAAGATCAGAGAAAATTATTTTAAGAAAAGTTTTAAAGGAAGTATATTTCAAAGTTTTAGTTATCTGTGGTGGATAAAAGACGATCAACTTACGGACGTGTGGATGTCGGTTGACGGGTCGGGGTGTCCCGCCAAATTAAGGGTGTTTGGATGCCGTCCGATGGGTCGGGGTGCCCCACCAATATGAATGATAATGGGCGAAATCTTGCCAAGCCTGGTTTCAGAAGAGCTTGATCAAGCGACTATGACCTAAGGAGAGCTTCTGTGACGCCCGAACCCACGGGAATCACGAATTGGGGAGTAATTAAAAATTTTCGAAACAAAAGAATGGCTAAAAGATAATTTTTTATAAGCTGTATCACTTATAACTTCAAAAGAAATAGAAACTCGAAGACAAAACTACTACTGAAACTTGTTTGCGGAAAACAGAGTCTAATATATAACTTTGCAATTGCGATTACAACACCCGAATTTCTACATGAATAAACAGCTGTTGTAATTGATTTCAATACAGAACTTCTAAGATACAAAACAACGACTGCTACGACACGGAATACGTTGGCCATTGACAAACACACATAACCCAGCAGCTGATTCACGTTTCACCACCTGTTCGCTCCTCAGCTGTCGCACCTGTACCATTTTAAAAGCTAATGAGCCTAGGGGCTCAGCAAGTAAAACCTGAATAATAACAAGTTCGAATACCAGGTGGACATCTGATCATTTCATAAGTTAAAGGAACATCAATGCGTAAACATTTCTTAAACATTCGTAAGCTTGGAGACAGGGGAATATAACCCAAATCTCAACATCAATATTTTCATTAGATTTATGACTCAGAAGCTCTCCTTAGATCCGTGTTGCACCTGATCAAGTGACTACTGATATCAGCTTTAGCCATTGGCTTCTTTACGTTGGGGCAACCGACATATAGACGATGCTCACCCTTCTCTTTATGACCGTTTGTTATCTTTGCCATAAATCTTAAAATAAACTTTTGTTCCTTTAACATCCTTTCTCAGAATTTTCTTAAAATCCTCGGGTTCCATCATTTAGAACTCTTGCTTCCACTTTGAAATTTTACCGAGTATCGAATTCGAACTTTGGATTCATAACATGTAATGAAACCAGTCTCAAGAGAAACCAGTCGCGGGATAAAATCAGACGTAGTGAACAGTACCAGTTGCAACGAATAGGAACCAGTCGCAAGACAAGAACCAGTCGCAAGGTCTCATATTAAACAAAACGGCGTCGTTAGAGCAAGAAAAGCACTAACACACATAAAACCAGACGTTGGAATGTTTCATACTAAGCAAAACGATGTCGTTCAAAGAAATTTTCCGCGACAAATAAACCAGTCGCAAGAAATGAAACCAGCTGTAAGGAATAGAAATCCAGACGTAATGAATAGTACCAGTCGCAAGACTAATACCAACTGTAATGAACAGTACATAGAAACAAATAGAGCAACTGCTGAATTATTACAACAAAAATGCATCTGTTGATGAACAGTGCATCTGCTGAATTTTACGAAAGCAATGTAACTGCTGGATTTTACAATAAGAATGCATCTGCTAAATTTTAACTTGGTATTTGTAATATCAAAACAACAACTATACTATCAGCCGTTGCCTATCAAACCAGACTTCATACTGATTCAACTAGCATCTTTCGATTACATAGTTATCAAATTCTGATATTACAACTACTAAATTGAAGAACATTCATAAACATTCTGGGAATAAACTCGAATTCTCAGTACTTTAAAACATCATAAAATCTCTGGGAAACATTTTGGAAGCATCACAAACATCAAAACATCATTTTCGAACCCATATTTCTTTCCTTGAACATGTATAAAATTATTTTAAACATGAACTTTAAACATATCATAACATATAGGCAAGGAGACTCAAGAACATCAATATAAGCTTTAAATGGTGAGTCAAAAATCAACTTTTACTTGCCTTAAACACAGCTTTGTAACAGCAACCGATCCCTGCGGAAATCTTCTCCTAGAGCAATACACGAACTTTTGGAAAATATTTTGAAGAACACTAAAGATTTTCTTTGCAAATAATAAAGATCTTTCTTTGAAAACATGTTTAAATATGGAAGGGATTAGTGGCAAGCTACTTGTGAAATCAAGCACGACACACTTAGAAATTTTGGTAAAATTCCCTTCCTCTCATTTTAATTTGTAAAACACCAAACCTTTTCCAAAAGAAATCATTTGTCCTCCTTAAAAATATTTTCTGTTGAGGTGCAATAATTGCCCCTGCTAGGTAGAGCGATCGAAACGTGGCGCTTGTGTTGCATACGGTTTAAAAGATTGGAGTTGCACCGTTACCACCAGCTATAGCTTTTGGTAAAGCGGCAAGCGCTCGGTCCTACAATTGGTATCAGAGCCAAGGTCACGGGTTCGATTCCCATTGATTGCAAGGAGTGCAATTATTGGGAGGGGGATTGTTGAGGTGCAATAATTGCCCCTGCTAGGTAGAGCGATCGAAACGTGGCGCTTGTGTTGCTATACGGTTTAAAAGATTGGAGTTGCACCGTTA
>KQ996036.1:15629-26136 GCA_001598015.1 Dorcoceras hygrometricum | reverse complement strand
TGAACTGCTGGACTTCCCGATTTAAGACAAAAGCTCTCCCTACACTGTTTCAACGAAACAGCAGGAGTTTTTAATTTTGAAAAACAAAACTGCTTTGGGAAGCACCATATGCAACATTATATGATTTTCAAAAGCTAAACTGATGCATAACTCAAAATTGTAAAAGACAGTGACGCCACTCTCCCTGTCTTTTATAACATGAGCTCAAATCATTTTTAAACTCAAAATTTTGCATCAGCTGGAATCCGCAAAAACAGAACATTTTAAACATATCAGAGCATACAAATATTTCAAATAACACGTGCTACTGAGTTGCTTAAAATTATAAAGGACCAGTACAGAGAACAGCTCAGATTTTTCATTCTTCTATCTCGCCTCATGTACTTGTCATTGAGCCTCGCTCCAAATGATCTTACAGCACAACGAAAATAGAAGCTTGGCATCTGCCCGAGACTCGCGCATCCCGACAGTTCATCAAGCGAAAAACCGGTTCTATATAAAAACAGATCTGGCCTTCATAAAATAAGTTTCTCAAAAACTTTAAAACATTTAAAACATAGCACATGTGTTTTTAAAATTAGTGCTCGTTCAAGAACAACCTGCTCTGATACCACTTGATGGTCCCTTGAAATAAACAAAACCAAACACTCAGAAGCACCAGAAGCACAAAGCTCTGATACCACTTGTTGGTCCGTTCTTAAATTAGGATCAAACTCTGAGATCAGCAGCAAGAGCGCGTTTGTTAAAAACCTTTCGAAATTTTGCTCGCTGCTGATACTCACTTGAGCTGCAATAGCTCGTTGTTCTTGTTAAGCTTTGTATTGAATTTGTATCCGAGTAGTTCTTACGGATTCACCTACGTTTTGAAAGAAATCAATTTATTTATGAGTTCTGCAAATTATGTAAATTCCGAACTATTCTATCATTTGCGATCTGAATTATTTTCTAAAATTGCCAGTCAGTCAAGAACCATTCGATTGTTTTAAATTCCGAAAATTGAAGGAAAAATATTTATTTCACTTCTACTTTCCTGATTGATTTAAATGGGAATACGAGACGAGGGCCTCACATCTTTCTTGTGAAATAAGTAAATATACAGAAAGTCAGAATTAAGCAGTGAACTAGAGTATGATGTGTGTAAACTGAAATAGTAAAACAGATAAGAGCGTCGAGTTTGATTATGAAAGTTCGAAGCAACGCTTCTATGCTCCATTTTCTTCCAAATTGGAAGGATCCACTACAATACTTTTAGTTAGTATACATCGAATCCTAATCCACTCAGTGAGAAAACACCCGATCTGAACTCCTAGTATGACTCAACAAACAACACACACGCTGTAGAAAGTTTAACACAACATGCAGGCTGTTAAAACAAATTTGAGAAAAGTTTTTGTAATGTAATTTGTTTTGATACAAGTCTGTAGTATTCAACACTCAGCTGAAATACTTTTATAGAAGATCCAAAATGAAAAATAAAGAACAAAAATCTTCTTATTTGAATTCGCAAGTACAGTTGCTCACTTGCAAGAATTGTAGAAAGCATGTTCTTAACAATTGCACTTGATCTTCCTTTTATACTCCTCAGGATGTTAATAAATGTATCCGGTAGGCACATCTTTGAATCCTCGTCCATGGATTTAATGAGCAATTATTGATCGCCCTTTGATCCGTACTGCTCCATAAATGTTTTCCCTATGTAGCAAGTCTTGTTTACGGCTGGACTTTGACACTTCTGATATTATGCTGAAAAGCATATCTACTACACTCCTTTTGTCAAGTCATTACCTCAAAGACTGCTCAGTACATCTCTCCTCCTGATCTGATCTGAACCTGATCTGTTCTGCGAAGCTCCATCTACTCTGTTCTGCTCTTGAATTGCTTAACTCCACTCTGATCTGATCTATTCCAGGGCTTGAAGACACTTGGTGGAACCTGCTATGATCTATATCAATCTGTTCACGAAATTTCACTCAGCTCTGATCTGATTATCCTTCTGAACTAGTCCTTAAGCTAAGTGTCCTTACTTAGCGTGATTTGAGCTGTTCTATTCTGTAGACTAGTTGACTTTACTTAGCCCGATTTGGTTTGTTGCGTCCCAGACGCCTAATATGATCTAATAGTCTTTAAACTGATTTATATCTTCAACAAAACTCATAATATTTTCAACACTTTATTTAAACACTTTGACGATAATGTTTGAAGTTTAAATTTTTAAAGTTCATTTTAAGTTATGACGTTGAAGTTTAAGCATATCTTTAGTATTGCTATTTTGATGCATGTGGATGTATGATTAATACTCGTTATCAAGGTTTGAGCTTGGTAAGTCTTTAGAATCAATCATTAGATCTGATTGTGTGCAGGTGAAAGTGTTGTTGAGATTTGAGGCGATGACGCTTGATGAGTTCTAACCCAAACAGAGCACTCCCAAGACCTTTGGCTTACGCATTAGATTTATGAGATTTTATGAGCATTTTTAAGGAAAAATTTACATTTTGAAACTCAGAGTATTAATGCTTGAGACACCAAAGCTGATTATTGGAATTTCGCATCTTTGTTTTGATATGACGTTTTCTTGAGTTTCTTATGCATGATTTTTCTTTAAGCTTTGCGATATAATCTTTTTTCCTTTTATTTAAAGAAAAACATTTTAGCTAATTTAGGTCGTTTCAGTAAAGGTTATCTTGATCAACTGGATCAAGCGTGAATTCATCTTGAAGAAGATTAGATGGTAAAAAGATGTATATTCATAATATTTTTGCAATTTTCTCTTCACATTTTTGTTTTAACTAGTTTAGTTTAAATTTCATTTATTTAGAAATTTCCAGATTTTATTTTCAAAACCAAATACAACTCTGCTGAGAAAATTAGATATATAAGCCCAAGAATAGCTCAAACTCAAAAGACCATGCTACCTTTTGTTAAAAACAACGATTAAAAAAAATATTGAGATAAATAAAAATAAAAATTTAACTTTCATCGTACCTTGTGATGGATCTATCAACTGAACCAATCAAGTTTTAACAATTTTCCATTTTCTCTCAAACTCAAACTAAACCTAACTGAATGGACGTTCTTTCATGTTTTGCCCGGCGTTGTCGCAAGCAAACATGATCCCAACTTTGAAGTTTCGATCGTTCTGCTGCAACGGAAAATGGTGCAGATAGTAAAGCCCATTTTCACTTACTTTTTTTTTTTTTTCGATTTTGGGATTTTGGATCAAAACCATGTCTGAAAGTGACAAAAGCAAAGGAGTATATTTTAAAGAGAATGTTCGACTTACGGCTTGTTAAATCTTTTAGATTTGAATATCAATATCATGTTTGACCGTAATGCAAGTTCTGCATAAGATGAAAACTGAAAACTGATAAAAATAAGTCACACATTGATTAATCATGTTTAATATTGATCTTATATTCACACATTGATTATTCATGTTTAATATTGATCTTATAGTCACACATTGATTAATCATGTTTAATATTGATCTAAAACGTATTCAATTCTATGTGCCTATTAGTCACACATTGATTAATATTGTTTAAAATTGATTTAAAACCTATTGAATTATATACACAAGCTGAGGTCAATATCTCCTTATTTTGCTTGATAACTCACGAGTTCAACATATTTATTGTTTTATGGCAAACTGGAGACAAAAGTGAGAGGTTATTTGTTTAATTTGCTTAATAAGACTCGATGTTTAAGTTCAATCGAGTAACTAGAGATCTCGAAATCACATTTCGACTCTTTACCTCGACCAAGTTTAGCTTTCCCTTGACCTTTTTCGCACCAAGAAAACCAAACAAAAAGTTAAAAATGAGAGTATATAAATGCCTGTGTATATCCAAATTAACGGCGCTTCATTCCAAAACCTCAGAATAAACAGCCTACATCATTAGCAGGAAAACTAAATGAAGTAGTAATCTAGTATGTCAGCCATGCTCAAGTGTTTGTACCTTAATCCGTCGATTTTAATACTTGTATCCTTGATTTGTGAGAGCAAAATAGTTTGGACAACGCAGTTTCAAGTGTTTCTGCTGGTGCATGCAAGGAATCAAATTCAGGCATGTGCCTCGGCCTGTTGATGGTGCACTAGAACGTGAGAGCATCGTGTTCAGACAACATCGATCCGGTACATTCTTCCACTGTATCCTGCAATAACTACACTGGAAGGGGTAGTAATCAATAAACTATGATGACAACAGAGGAGGCTTAAAAACACACAACACCACATGCTTCAGGAAATTACGGCTCCATGGACGAAAAATTTTCAAACATTTTACAAAAATCTTATCCAAACACATATTCTAAGTTTTTTTAACTTTTAAATACTATATAAGTTTTTTAAAAACTTATGCAAACGGAACCTGAATTTGTATTTCTTAAGCACGTGCTGGAAAAATTCCAGCACGTGATGTAGGTGCTTGAGGAATCCAGCACTACACCACATGCTTCAGGATCTAAGAATATAATTCAGGATACAATCTGCTAGTTTGACAACCATAGTAACAGCATCTCTTATGACAGCAGCCTCACACTTTTAGTATACATTTCAGTATGTTCATTCTCAAGTTTCATCAATTTGATCAAAGATAACCCTAATTCTCCTCATACCCCACAAACAAAGCAATCTATCAGAATGGGAATTTTTGCAATGCGCTTCTTCAATCATAAACCAAAGATTATTTATTCCAAGAGGAGAAAGGGAATTTATATTCCTACATGAAGTACCAATAATAAGGTGCAAATGAACTGGGGTGCCCAGTAAACACTGTACATGGCCTAAGGGGAATGAATTGAATAAAAATAGGCTCTAGTAGATTATAGAATAAGTAAAAAACCTATATCTCTCAAGTAACAACTAAAGAACCTTACAAAAGCTTGATGGGGATTGAAAAGAGAAAAAAATCAAAATAGAAATTTATCACTAGTGATCTCATGCAGTTAACTGATAACAGACAGAATCATACTGGTACAAAAGCCTTGCAACGTTGCAACAAGACGAACAAAACCAACCAATAACTTGCACACATCAAATAGGTGAAAAAACAGGAGTATCTAAGAGCTCATACCAAGTACAAAAAAATCTTATAGATTCGAAATTACCAAAATAACTAGTTCTTGCCATTGTCAGCTAAATGCTCTTCTTTTCCTACTGCAACCACCACCTTCTTCAAGATTGACTCAGTCGGCAGATGAGAGTTCTCCACAGCCTTTGATATGGCTTGCCATTTCTCACCGTGCTTCGGTTCTGCAGCGACACATCTGCTCAAAACATCCCTCTGCATGTCCTCTGTACCATGCTGGAGTTCAAATTTATAGTACAACACCCAAAAATCCCCAACATCAGGAGCAAGAGTAACTGCTCTGTTGAACCAAGACCTTGCTTTGTCAACTTTTCTGTCATGCCAAAATAATTTTCCAACTGCTGCGAGGACATGGGGATTGTCAGAACATCTTTTGAATGCATCCATACTCTTGGTTTTTCTCTGAGGCCTAGGAACCATCTCAATTGAAGCAGCCCAGAGGATGCCGCTAGTCGGGCATTCCTGCAACGCCTTCGCCATCAAAATATCAGCTTCTTTCTTGTGACCATGTCGAGACTCTGCCCGCACTGCAGCAAGCCAGAGTTCAGGAGTCTGGGGATTCTTCTTCCTGGCCATGGTCAGAACAGCACGAGCCTTACTAAGACCATTTACTTTTTCCTCCAGGTCTGCGAGGGAAAGCCAAAGAGGAATACAATTGGGGCAGTGCTTAAGGCCCAATTCATATGTTTCCTTTGCTTGTTCTAGGTTTCCCAATCTTTCCTCCAACTGTCCTAGCATCAACCAAAGTTTGAAAAATGAAGGAAAGAGCTTCAACCCTTCATCAAGTAATCTCCTTTCCTCGGAAGTGTTTCCCAACTCTCTCTCAACGATTGCAGATTTCATCCAGACTCTCTCGGTTCCACCCCTTTCTCTAGCCTTTGCAAGAAGCATTCTAGCTCTTTCTGGCTCATGGTTCTCAAATTCAAGCTTGAATGCAGCAAGCCATATTTCCTCTGAATTGGGAATTGCTGCATACGCTTCTTGAAGAATCGCTCGAGCAGCAGGTACATCACCAGCAAGCCACTTTTCTTTGGCACCCATTAACCATAGAACTTCAGCATGCGGTATGTAAGTAACTGCCTTTCGCAGGAGAGCATCAAGAGACTCCCTAGTTCCATGGCTCTTTTCTAGCTGTGCTGCTTTAAGCCATATGCTCTTCTTGGTCAAAAAGACAGTAAGTGCATGCGAATAGATTGCCCTTGCCGTCTCAATGGAACCTCTCTTCTTGCATTCCTCAGCATCAGCAACCCAGGTCCTCTTTCTATCCTCTTCCTCTACTCCGACCTCTATGGTGTTGTGAATAATAGCCTGGCATGTCGCAATGGAACCAGCTCGTTCAGCAGCCTCAGCTTCTTTCATCCACACTTCTCTGTCAATTTCCAGACCTTCCCTCTGCAAAGCTCGAATACCCCTTTCAATAATTTTCCCAACCATAGCAGTATTCCCATTAGCTTCCTCTAACTTAGCAGCAGTGATCCATATAGCCGGCTCCTTAGAAAGTTTCTCTCTTGCTTTATTCAACACCTTCTTTGCATTTTCATATGTCTCCAATCTAGCAAGCGCTAGCCAAAGTTCCACATGCAAAGGGCAGCATTCCACCGCCCTCTGCAGCAGCAGTCTCGCATCTTCCTCATTAGCAAGTTCAACAACTGCCTTCCAAAGCCTCACAGAATCCGGGATATTCTCAAGCCCTTTTCTCAATACCCTACTCTTATTCATTTCATCCTGCTCCAGCTTTGCAGCCTGCATCCACAACTTCACTGAATTAGGGATCGCCTTCACACCCCGGGCAATTACAGCCTTGGCGTCAACATGGCTCGCAAGGCGGCAAGCCTCCAACCAAACATCCTCGGACTTTGGACATTCCTCACACCCTTTCTTGATCATCTGCTGAGCAGCCGGAATCTTCCCTGCCACCTCCTCTAACCTGGCTGCAGCAATCCAACCATGTGGATGCTTAGGATTTGTTTGTGTCACCGACTTGAGCAACAACCTAGCTTTATTTATATCGGATACTTCTGCATCACTAGTAATCTTCATACTCTTCAAATCCGTCAGGTAACCCTTTGGATCCACAACTGTCAACCCAGAGACCGAATCGGATAATCTGTCTAACTTCAGAGACAGCACTGTTCCTCTCCCTTCACCAACGGCAGTCAAATCCGTAACAGGGGTCTGTGCCCAAGGAGTTTCAGTTCCACCAACAGCCCTACTTTTCGGGTCCAACGCACTTACATGTTCCTTTTCCTGCCTAGCTTTCTCCAATAACGTGTCCGGCACTGGTACAAAACTCTCAAACCTCTTCTTTTTATTCCTCAACGAATAATCCCCAATTTCGGGTATACTGTCCCACTCATCCGCTGACAACGTGTATAACTTCCTCTTCAATTCCGCAAATTGTTCTGTAATCTTTGGGTTCGAAGCTCGATACTTCTCAATTTCCTCCTTAAGCCTAGCTTCCCTCCTATCTTTCCTTCGCGAATCCATTCTCTTATCAATGGCCTCCCACACTGCATCCGCCTCCTTATCTTCATCATCATATTCCGCCGATGCAAACAATCCCGCATCATTCCCCTCAAACTCATCAAATTTCTGATTCTCGTCATACCCCTTCTCTTCATTATCTTCCTCCTCATCCTCCTCACCAGGGCCTTTCCCACGACCCCGTCCAACACCAGCAGGCCCCCCCGCGGGTGCTCCAATAGCCGAGGCCGATCGATCAGGTAAGTCGGGTGCAGCTCGGGCTGGACCAATATCAGAACGCGTCGTAAATCCAGTGGCACCACGGCCCAGTCCGGCGACATAATTCGGCGGAGGTTTGGAGCTAAGGAATTCTAGTCTGGTCTTGGGAGGCACCGGCGCCTGCATACCACCGAGGAATGGGACGTGCAGTGTCAAGGTTGAGTTTGAGGAAACCCCTAACTGCGAGAGAAGAAGAGGGCCGTTCTGTGGGATGGAGAGCAAGAAAGGAGAGAGATACAGACGCTGTAGAAAAACGGGTATACCATGATTCCGTTCGATTTGCAGAGAGAAATCCTGTAGCTTGGTGGTGTAGGTATTCAGATTCAGAACTAGGGTTTTGCCGTCCGGAGATTTAACATACACCATTGCTGCAGCCTGCAAGTATTGAAGAAAAGTTTTGTAGATAACTTGGAGCAGAGGAATGGCAACGTCGATCGATTGATGAATCCTCGGAAGCTGGAAACAAAGATGAAGACTTCAACGATGGGAAAATTAGAAAATGGGATGCATAAAAGAATGTGATTGTTATTTTATATTATTATATATATACTAAACGTCATTGACTGTTAATAAATTGATTTAGTGTAAATAAGTATTTTAAAATTCAATGTTAATTTAACTAATATTTTTCAAATAGGATATACGAAGATTTGAATAAGAATAAAAATATAAATAAACAATATACACAATAAACAAAGACAATTAATTACAAATTCTGAAAACTTCTTTAAAAACAATAATATATCAACGCTCAAAATATATAGTCAAGTAAATTATAAATTCCACCATATAATTCTGAATTGTAATATTTCCAAAAATACAATTTTCAATCTTTATATTATAGAGGCAAACTTATCTGGTGTCGTGACCGAAAAGAGTTTTCAATGCATAGATAAAAAGTAAATTATCAGCTTATACCGACAATTAATTTAATTATTTTATGGTATTATGTAATTATATCAATTCAATTTGACTTACAAAATAATTTCAATCTATGTCATTAAATATTTTGAGTTAGAAAAATTTTCAAATTGATGCAATTTGTGTTTTTATAAAAAAATCTACTTAATAAATTTTGGAATCATTTATTCAATAATTTCTTAATAAAACCTGGTGAGTAAAATTGTAAATAAGAAAATAATGGTTTGACTTTTCGCATTAAATTTAAAGATACAATTGAGTATTAGCAACTTTTGAGAAATATTATTTATTGAAAAAAATTGAATGATGTCTTTTTAAGTCGATGGTTTGTCATAAAAGTTTATTAATAGTTCGTAAATTATTTTGAAGTGAAAACACCAAATTGATGTAATTTGACGTTTACAAAAAAATGATTTTATAGATTTTGGAACTTGTGTTGTTTCTTGGTATCTGAATACCCGAAACTCGAACCAGAACTAAACTGTTTTGACCCACTCGAATTGGAGGAACTTCTACCTGATCGTTTAAATCGCTTCCCTCTTGGCTTGAAGAAATCTCTTCTACCACTGATGCTACTACCCCCTTCGATTCTGGTGTGTGGTTGTGCCAGTGGTAGATGAGGTACAAATTGTGACGCCCGAACCCAACGGAGCCACGAGAATTGAGGTAAGTAAAAATTTTCGAATAAAAGAAGGACTAAAAGATAATTTGTTATAAGCTGCATCCCTTATAACTCAAAGGAAACAAGACACCAAACAATTCGAAGATCAGCAGATACTCAAATTTGTGTTAAGGAACTTCAATATACAATATTATTTTCATAAACATTTCAATGGCAGAAACAGGGGAAGATAGCCCAGTTCCTCATTTCTTTTAATTTCATTTTCAGTTGATCATGGCATATAAGTTCTATGTGGTCCAATTTGCACTTTGATCAAAATGACTCCCGATATCAGTTTTAGCATATAGCTCATATGAAAGGGCAGCCGACATCTGGACGACTACTCACCCTTCTCCTTGGTGACCTTAACTATCTATGCCATAATCTAAAACATCTTTCGTTCCTTAACAATCTTTCTTTAAACATTTCTGTAAAACATCGGGTTCCATCATTTAAAACATTTGCTTCCCATTTTAAAACTTTACGGAGTATTGAATTCGACTTTGGAAACATATCGTTAAACTGGAACTGATTGAGAGAAAAACCAGTCGAAATGAATAGTATCAGTCGTAAGACTAATACCTGCTGAAATGAAATGAAATACATCTGCTGGTGAACAGTACCAGTCGCAACGCATAAGAATTCAGTCGCAAGAATAAATATAAAGTGAAACGATGTCGTTGAGGTGATCAGCAGACGAATACAAAACTACCTGCTGATCTTTGTATAAAATGAAACGGTGTCGTTAGAGTGATCAGCAGACGAATACAAAACTACCTGCTGATCTTTGTATAATGGAACGACGTCGTTAGCACACCAATCAATCGCAAGGAAAAGTGCTAACACGATTATATAAATGAATAGTACCAGTCGCAAGACTAGTACCAACTGGAATGAACAGTACTTGAAATCAAAGCAACTGCTGAATTTAAAATCACAATGCAGCTGCTGATTCCAAATCAAAGGAAAACAACTGCTGCTTTTACTAAAGAAAGACGCATCTGCTGATGAACAGTGCATCTGCTGAAAATTTATGCATCAGCTGATTTTTATGTAGACAATGCAACTGCTGGATTCTAACTAAGGAAAATACAGC